>CAJQUW010001380.1:0-106051 GCA_907163375.1 Prostheceraeus crozeri
AAATGAATTAAAAGCTTGAAATTTTAGTCATGAAAGTACAAATAATATCGCGACTTTTTCATGAAGACTTCCATTATAACACTATTCATGAAATTCCTTTGATAATCAGCTTAATTTCCGCTTAGATAGGATGCTTATTAGCAAATATTCATGCCTTTTGATATCCAACTTGTTTCATATTACTTATGTAGGGACGTCATCTCGGTAGTATATAAATTGGCAAAATTTTGACTTTTTTAAATCTGCTCAAATAATTTTTTGGACAACGGGAACGTAATCTCCGCAAAAAACAGAATTTAAAAATTTTCGCTGTATTACTTTTATGAGTCGACACTCTACCTATATATCCCTACTCTATGGTTGCAACATTCAAAACAGGACAATGAGAGGTAGAATCATATATGTGTAACCTCTAAACACAATAGTTGTGAATCAATGAAACAATGATAGAAAATAGATCAGAAAACATTGTGAATCAAAAATCCGATGCTTATAGTCTATGTCAGTCAAAAATTGCAAAAACTTACAAAAATTGAAGCATTCCCTTCCTTTCATAGATATTTGTGCAGCTGTTGGACAGACGCGATAATTTTCAGTGATTTATCGAATATGATCGATACTGATCACTTTACTGAATATTATCGAAAGTCCAAATTATATCATACTAAACTTCAGTTTACTGTACTTCCACAAAAACTTCGTCTAGTGTCCTATTTTCCGTAAAACTGTCATTAGTTCAACCTTTACCATAGTATTCAATCTGTTGGACAGACTCTGTGTCATTGATATCCATTGTTGTGATTTTGACAGTAGGCCTACATTGGGCACAATGCCACGCGTAATTACGGAGCACCCCAAACATCCGTGGTTAAAGACATTCTATACTTCTACCCGCTGCACTGAGTCAGAAATCACCTGATCTGATGCTATTAAAACTTGGGGAATGTTTTATGAATACGCGCGGGCGAGCGTTTATAGTTTGCGCGTCGTCTACGGTTGTCTGCGCTGCCGCTTGAACCACGGATGAACCGCTAAGCATGTTCTGTCTTCCCTGAGCATGAAATTGAGCTCATCACATTGTTTAGCCTTTGATACATGCAGACACATGAGACGCAACGTCTGTATAACAGGACTGCCGACAGATGTTGCAGCAATGTCACGCATAGCCACGGATGTTTAGGGTCATGTGTAATTACGCGTAGTTTACGCGTGAATTACGCGTAATTGAGCATGGCATGTCACCTAGTGTATTCCTGACTTTCTTATTAACACCTAAGTATCAAATTTCACAGTGACTATAAGTCTGCACGCACATCGCATTTACGAATATTTAGCTCATTCAAACTTTCATTAATCAAGATTTTTGATCAAATGCCAATTACACAAAGACACATGCACGTTAGTTTCGCAAAATGATTTATCACCACGTAGGTTCACTTGTTCTCTATGGACCTGTTGTCGGGTCGAACGATAGTACATAATGTGTCATTCTTTAAATAAACTTTAGTAGTTTGATTTATGTAGAGACTGAAACACTTTAGATGAAAGTGAACGGACACTCAATGAACTATGTCAATAAAACATTCCAATTGTATATATGAGAGGCACTGGCTTCTCGCAAGAGGTACTAAGTTCTCTCATGAACTATTATTTCTAATTTGTAGATTGTCACTCAACATCAGTAAAACAACAGATTGTAGATGCTCTCAAATCATGTTACATTTACATGCTATGAATGTTGTAATGATTCACTAAGCAATTAATTCTAGACTAATTTCGTCAACGGTCGGCATCCGTCTAACTAAATTATCCGACCGATCGATCTTCAAAATTTCCGGCCGCAGTCGGGCCGGTGACCGGTTCCAACCCTGATGGGAATTTCTACAGGATTTACCATCGAGATTTACTGTGATGGTGAGTGAATGTAAAATTACGTCACACGGTCACCCTGTCTCATCCTAGCCATACATGATCTGAGGCAGGAGTGCCATACGATCAATGCCATAATTATGTGCGATGCATTTACTTTTTCACCACTTCAGAATGAAATCAGAACTTCAGAATTCAGGTCACTTAAAGCGTCATGCACATTTAACATTTCTTCATTAAAAAACAAATAGATCTCGAATATACCTCTCGCATATCATTTTCAACTTGTTCGAGATTTATTAATAATTAGGCGTTTATTGATCAAGAATATAAATCACGACATGTACACTGTAAATCGCTCGATACGAAAATTACATACAATTTGAAACTAACATCTGATACGAGATTCTCGTATGTTTACAGAGATCTGGTATGTTTTTCATACCAAATCTCATTTACCTTCGTATGTGATTGGTATGTAGCGATACGAACTATTCTATCTGTGATTGGATGTTTTACACTGAAATACGAATTGTTGGTATGTTTTATATACGAGACCCGATGCAAATTCATCCTTATTCGTATGACTCTGGTATCCATTTGGTATGTGCAGCTTTAAGTCACATAGCAAAAAATGTATGTATTACATACTACTGTCAAATAAGTTTTTTCGGCAATACAAGTGGTGAATATTTTTTGTTTGATAGAGTGATATTTGAGTACATTAGATCTATTGCGAATTTTATGTTCCACGACTATGCGGTCGATGCTGCATGTCTAGCAACATTAACAGGACGTTTAGTTAGCTCTACTTTATGGGCCAAGTTGATTAACGTCAATTCATTCAAACGATATTTTTCGTGCAATCATGTTGACTTATATCTCTCAAACATAACTATTTTTTGCGTTCATGAATTATAATGTGTTTTTATTTCGGATTGATAATGTGCTTAATTTCAAAATTACATAATGCGTAATTGTTGATGATTGAATACTTATTGATTATTCATGAAATACCTTAGACTTACGTGTATTAAAATCGAATTCATTATTGAAGGTATGACGTTTGAATGTCATTATCTCACTACTTACAGAACAGTAGTAACATTAGTGTGATCTTTATTGACAAAGTGCCTTAAATCAACATACTTTGGAAATGATTTATGCTTTCTTTTGACATTGGGCTGGTATGGCTTTAGTATGTAAAGCATACCACATTTGAAATAACATACGAAAAGCATACAGAAATATACCAAAAAATATTTTGGCATGCATCCTTCGTATGTGATTGGTATTGAGCGATTTGCAGTGTATAGAGAATCAGTTGCAATTATTGATATGGTGCAAATTTGTACATATGATGACGAAAGGTTCACTGTAGGCATCTACGAGATCGTGAGTTGTACAAAACACATGGCATATTTTGCATGGTTGCGATTTATTGCCATACCGATTTCAAATACCGTGGTATCCATTATCAGTGGCGATATTACAACAAATGGACAGGGTTATATACAATTTTGGACTCGATGATGAACACATTTAAAAAAGAGACCCGGACAGTTGCAAGGCAAGAGTACAAATTAAAATCGTCAGTTAGCATAGAAATAGAATGAGCCACGCATTGACAGGGAAATATCTGCCAGCAAATACAGAAATAGAATTGGTCACCAACTAAAATAAATGTAAAAGTTCGGATGATGTTTGATTGTTCATGAGGTTTTGGCGTGATTTTATGATGAGGGATTCTCCTATTCTTGTGTGTTTTGTTTTTTTTAATATTTTGAAGTTGTTGTCATTAGGTGGATGGATATGCATACAAATTTCTGATGCTGGTTTCCCTGTAATATGCTCTCGAATTCTTTTTTGCAATTCTCGTCGAGTTTCTCCGATGTAACGATGGGGGCATCGTTCACAAAAGTATTCTTACACAACTGAGGAGGAATCTTCGAACTCAATGGGATCTTTGCTGCGGATAAAATTTTAACTTTTCCAAGTATTGAAGGCTACTATAATTTTGCTGCTTTTTAAAATTTTATCGATTTTGTGAGTACGCTGTTTGATTTCAGCGGCTGAGCAAATGGTATATGGTAATTTACAAAAAATGGCATATGCATGAATGATTTCAAGCGACGTGAAGTTAAGCAATATGGCAAGAGAAAAGGATTAGCTTAATTAAGGTAAACGCGGAGGCAATAAATGATGCAGCGGGTGATCATGTGACATGTATTTGCATAAAAAGTTGTATATCAGGGCATGACGGCGATCATTAAATTCGGGAAATGTGCGGCAAGAACAAGATTTATCTCAAATTGTATGATGTGACCGTCTAAAATTCCATCTATTTTTGCAATAACTGAGTATTGTATGTTTCCAAAACCCGGAGTACAATTTAATAAAGACATCGAAAAACGCTTATTAACTTAGGATGATCTACGAACGGCCTTAATTGTCGTACAATCGGCGGTTCGCGGCATTCATGGTGCTTGAAAAGTGAACATCCCACTTTAACTTATTTTCCATGTCACTCCAAGAATGCTCAAGGTGTCGACGACTTCAATGTTGTCGTAAACTAGACAGGAAAATCTTTGACTGCGCTGGATCACCATCACCCGACATTTTTCTGTGTTGACAATCAAATCGCAAGTCATAATCCTGTCTTCAACATGGTTCAAGTTATTTGAACAAACATCGTCTTTACTGAAATTTTCAATTAGCGCTAAATTATCGGCAAAAAAGAGGACTGACGCATGTTAAACAGATAGGGACCCAGGACAGAATCTTGGGGTACTACCCTTGTATTTCCCGCAGACTTGGAATATTATTGGATTACATACTTGGAGTGTAAGTACCCACGCATAGGTGCACCTACATGGTTTATTCAGTGCAATTATCTCAAGCGTTGATGGACTAATTTGGAAATAGCTCTATTTTTCCCTCATAATACGAATTTTATTGAGATGTCACTTTGCGAAAGCAAGTCGCACGAATAATTGAACGAAAGAGATGAACTGTATCCATTCAGTAATCTCCGTTCAAACCTGACACGCTCTAGACATGACGTCAAATAATTCAGACAAATCAGTGCACGGCTGTTCTATAGTAAGTAAGAGCCTTCATCGTGTCTGTCGCCTTTTACATTGTCAGAATTCTATCAAAGACATTCGATCTTGTCAATCAAAATGATTATTTGAACAACCGGAATATTGGCATTGATCATTCTTTTCCTACGTTCATATTTGAAATCCAAAGGAAATGATAAAATGTATCCACCAGGTCCGCCAGGCTTGCCATTCATTGGAAATCTATTGAGCTTAAGACCAATCCGAGCTACTGCATACATGAAACTCGGGAAGATTTATGGAGGTATCTTCACCGTGAAAATAATGTCTACCAGATTAGTGGTGCTCAACTCTCTAGAATCCATAATGTCGGCATTGATCGAGAAAGGAAATAGCTTTGCTTATAGACCACGCATGTCAGGATTTTCGATTGTCAGGAAAGTTAAGGGAATCTTAGTTTCTGATGGCACATACTGGCAAGAGCATCGCCGCTTCGCGCTGAAAACATTGAGAGATTTCGGATTTGCAAAAACTTTATCAATTAATTCAATTGACATTGAGTTGCAAAGTTTGATTGATGACATTGCAAAACAAGATGGAAAACCAATATCGACACATTTGCCGCTTTCAAGAATGACAACTAATGTTATTAGTAGAATGGTATTCGGACAGAATATAAGTGAGGATAATGACAAATGCGATGATATTCTGCTCAAAATCATGTTTGTCGTCTCCACTTCTACTGTTCCCAAGCATAATCTTCTCAATACTTTTCATTTTCTAGCTAAAATTCCGTTTTTTCTTATTTATATACTTCAATTAACCCTCGTAACCGACAGTTGACGATTATTATTGAATTTATTCGTAAACATATTCAACAACACTTCAATACAATCGGCGATATTTCTGAGCCAAGAGATCTAACAGATGCTTTGATTTTGTATAAAATGGCTGTAGATTCTCAAAGCACAAGTCATACATTCGATGAAGATTCCATGATATTTGATTTGTTTGACCTTCTCCTCGCTGGGACGGATACAACTTCCGTCACATTGTCGTGGGGAATACTTCTGATGGCTATCAATCCAGAAGTTTAAGATAAAACTCGCTCTGAGATTCATGAGCATCTTGGAAGTGAATCCTTTCCCACAATGCAAGATAGATCAAAACTGAACTATACACTTGCTGTTATTGATGAAATTCATACATTCAGCTCAATTACTCCAGCTGCTGTGATGCACAGAACTTCAGAAGACGTAAATATATGTGGAAGAGTGATCCCTAAAGACGCCATCGTAGCTCCGAATTTATGCGCTGTTCATCGCGATCCCAGATTGTGGAAACATCCCGACGTATTTAATCCGGACAACTTCTTAGGCGATGGAGGGATGTACAAGTCTTCAGAGAATTTGATTCCATTTTCAATGGGGAAGCGTGCTTGTCTTGGATAGACACTTGCAAGAATGGAGGTGTTTGCATTTTGAGGTATCGAGTATCATTGCATGACAGTGAGAATGTTGATTTGGAGAAACTATTGACTGGAATGGAAGGTTTAGTCAGGCATCTAGCTGATCACAAAATCCACTTTCATGCAGATTCATAATAGCTAAGCTTGTTGAACAGCCGTAGCAAAAATGTTCAATACACCGGCACTCTAAACAAGATCGATTTTCTGAAAAAATGGCTTTCAGCCTTTCCCTTGAATGAGACATAAAATTGCCTTCCGAAAGATTTCATGACTGAACACCAAAATTGTCTTTACGAAGGGAACCATTGCTAGTGCCGGCGGTCATCAATGTCATCAACAACGTCATCAGTCGGCAGACTTGCAACGGCCCAGTCCAGGCCCGCTGCATCGGAAGTCTTCAGGTCCAGGCCCGCTCGTCTCGAGCCGCTCGGCCCGTAATTATTGCCTTTGTGATGTTTAATACATAGGCCTCCATTACACTGTATTTGTTACATCAACATGATTGATTTCATGAACATCTGATTTTTGATCTGCAAATTTGCAACTTTGAACTGGATTTTTGTCATCAGCTTTACAAAAATGATGCGCAATTTTACAGTTGGATCACCCATCGCCTGGTATTCAGAAAAGTCGAACATCAATAAGCCGGAGATTGACAAAGAAATATTCGTCTCTCTTTGTCTCACGCGACCGGTCAAGGAAGCGTCATTCAGCAGAATTAGAGAACACACTTGAGCTTCAACTGTCTACTTTATTACGCAGCATCAAAAGCATTCGTCAAATTGAAATATTTTTCACACCGGTCTCACAAACTCAAATTATTCCAAGAATTTTTGATCTCTCAATTCGTCCTCAATTTACTTTCAGGAACTCAATTTTACTAACCGTGCACGCTCGAAGTGATGCAAATGTGCTGATTCGTCAGAATTCAGACTTGAATTTCTGACCGCTTGGGACTAGTTCTGGCTATGACCATCAGTATTGAGAAAAGCAACTATCATCTCATGGATCGTCGCAAGTTGGCTGAATGGAAATGATGAATTTTCCAAGTCTGTCAATACGTCATCAATATTCGAATCATGGGCATTGTCAGATATTCGAATAATTCGAACCATTCGGCTACTTTACAGGCAGGGCTGTGGAGCCGATGCGTTATCTCATCGGCTCCGGCTCCGGCTCCACGACACTGATGTGAAAGGCTCCGGCTCGGCTCCGGCAAATAAGACCACATGAGTGATGATGATATACCTAATTAGCCGTCACAGGGGCCGAATAGTAGTATAAGCTTTTTAACAAAGCTTGAATATGAAACTGGATAGCGTATGCCTCTAAATAGCTTATAGGGCCTGTATCTACTCGAACATGGAAAGGGTATCGGCTATATAGCCAAATATACCGCATCAATAAAGATATCAATTGCTTTATTGAATATTAAAGTGTATATAGGCTAGCTTAGGTTGTTATTGTTATTTGTTATTGCCTTTATTCAATAGTCTGTTGGTCCATGAATAATATGATCGGTGGGTAGCCCACGACTCATCATCTGTAGAAATTGTAATTTAGATAGTCTCATTGCAGTGTAGGCTAGAAATGTACAATTGAAAATTATACTTAAAAAAATTAAAATTATCTAATTTAGGACAAGTTTTGTAATTCTATGCAGCATACTTAATAAGTTAAGGCTTAACTTACATTATATTAATTTCGTATTTTTCATTATGGCGTAAAGTTGCACTAAATAATTCATCAATGATTCATGTATATTATTATATTCAATTTATGTATAACACATTACCACTATTCCTCTGATGATGGTAAAGCTGATGAAACTGAACTCGGAGTATCACACAGTATGTTGCAGGGTGCCACTATGCATAATAAAAATTTGACTGCGAGCACCGAGCAGAAATCCCATCTACTTTGCTAGCTTTCGAATGCGCGTGCGGTTTAATGTCACAGACAATAGAAAAGGGAGGTCAAAAGGCGCCTTTATTGAGAGCGTCTCAGTCTTTTTTTATTGTTTACATATAAGTCAGCATGATATCAGCATAAAGTGTTGACAGACGGAAAAAATAATAACGAAAATTCTTGAAATCCACAGGTCTATGACATTTGGGGAAATATTATTACACGATACGGCTCTTGTGCAGTCCTCCCCCCCCCATTTTTTCTTTGGTCAAAAGATGCAGCACCATTGGATGTCCGTTTCAGCATCACCGGTTTGAGTGAAGCATTCCGTGCTGTTGTAAAAATCTACGTGGGTAATTGCAATGTCATGGTCGAAAACTTCGTCAGCAAGTCAACATTGTAATTTGCCTTCGGGTTTTTCGCATTGAAATATACCCTTTGAATTTTGAAGTCAAAGGAAATTCATTGTGAATGAGATATCTTTAAAATAATAGGGCGCTAATAGAAGTGGCTGGGTCGCTTATTGCTATAGCCATGTGAGGACTTGTAGTCAGGTCATTCGTGTGAGTGTGAAGAGTTATCCCTCCAATCAAAATTGATCAAATTCAATAATCGATTGTTTTGAAAAATGTAGGTGGGGGGACTGCACAAGAACCTACAATACAATTTAAGGAAATTGGCATTGTCACAGATGCCAGTAGCTTCTGCCAGTAGCCATACCGATAGATGATAGCCTACATAGTAACCGTATTAGATTTAAGACATTGCGCAAGAAATGTAGCTATATTATCTTTGCTGACTGAACTGGAAATGTGTACATAAATGAGTGGCGACTTGTCTCTAGGAATCTACAATCATCTAGTTAGCATGCATATAACAAGTCTTCAAATTAATGGATTTTGGAGAATACGTTGTCAATATGGAAATTAGTCTTGCGAAACATATGCAATAAAAAAATATTAGGCCTACACATGTGTGTAAATATATAATAAATATAATACAAAAGAAGGCGGCAACTGCAAAGAAAGATATCGTGGAGGACAGATCATTGGTATACTTAAAATACATATCTTTAGATTTCAAATGATTTAATTTTTTTATGATGCCAAATTCTAGATTTATATCAAAGCTCAAACTATCGGAGCCGGAGCCTTTGTGATAAATCGGCTCCGGCTCCGACCAAAACCATCGGCTCCTTACGGCTCCGGCTCCGGCTCGGCTCCGGCTCCACAGCCCTGTTCACAGGAATGAATAAGTTGAGCTGTGATCACTAATTCACATGATTCTGCACGAAGCATGCCATCTACATTTACACTATTAGCACGAATTTTCACAAAATTGTGTTCATCAGTCTTTGACTTACATTACAAGCTATTGTGACGTACCGTTCTAGAAACATGAAGCAGTATTGTCATTGTTACCAAGGTTATTGCTCGTCATGTCAATGTTTTAATGCATTTATTATTATGAATCTGTGGAAAATGCTCTGAATATTATTAAAAAATCATTTCAACATATCAAATACTTGCTATCTAATTCTAAATTGTGTGCACCTATGAAAGCAGTAAGCGGATGATCAAACAGCTGCACATTATGCATTGACAGCATCTTAATATAACATTAAAACTTTCGAAGAGGACAGACATCATGCAATCTTTGGCAGGGGAGACACACCTACATGTAGATCGTAGCATGCTTCATTTTAATCAAGGTAAACAGTTTCTAGGCACTTTAATATGAAAATAAAAAATATATATTAACGAAAAACAGTCGAACGGTCTCGCAATAAATCGAGAAGTAAAGCTCATTTATCAGCATTGGACTTTACTAACTTTGTCTCAAATGTGTCTATGTCCATAATGCATTTAGAAAAATGCATGACACATGTACTTCATGGAAATACTGACTCTATGGAATTGCCTTACAAGAGTATTAGGCTCTATGTCCATAACCGCTAAAATGCGTTTTCATCGTTCCAGGGTCATAAGTTTCGAATAATAAACGAAAGAAAAACAATTATAGTTTCATTTATCAAACTTTATAATTATGTAGCACTATTGAAAAAAATTTGATTGCCACTGGCTTCGCAGGAATTATTCTTTAATTTGAAAAACCCGATATTTCGGCTTTCTTCGTCAAGGGTCAATTACAGACTGAATGCATGCAAAACAGAACGTGAAATTCAATGAAGAATGAGAACTATTTACAGATGACACAGATGTAGGACGCGCACACCGGATTGATGTGAAGAACACAACATAGAATGCAGACTATGCTAAAAATAAGCCGTAAAAAACACATTACTCTTAAATGAAATGCAGCAGTGTCTCACCAATACAATTGTTCATTAAAGAAGTACTATTTCTTTGAATGTAAATTAATTTGAATGTAGTAATTAATTCACGTGCACGCCTTAGAAAATGATTGCGTTCGGTGTGCAGGATTCTCCAGCTGATATTCTCTTCTGATATGACTGATGTTCATTGGTGACATGCTGATACACAGCAGAAGAAGGAGATTTGAGATGTTCTTTAATTCTCGACTTTATTGTTCCTTCTGTTTGGCCAATATATTTTTTCCGATATAGTTGACAGGTAACTTCATAAATGACAAATTTGCGGCAACATTGTCCACTTCTGGATGCAATCTGGCATGCCCAACAGTCTCTTTTGCATTTTGGTCGTTCAGGTCTCTTCCTCCATCGATGGCTTAAAGGTCTTTCCGTTTGATAAATCACCCGTATATTGTTGTCAGGATCACATTTTTTTGATAATTTCGATACCTGCCGTTTGACTTTCTCATTGAGATATGGGAGTTTCAGGTACGTGAGTGGCTCAGCTTTCTCTGCTTTGACCAGAGGTACTTGAGCAAAATAATTTTCGACCCAATTCCGAGGATAGCCATTAGCTGCAAATCTTGGTCTCAATGCTAATTTTGATTGGGGTACTTGAGATTCAGAGGAATTTCGGATTGTCCTCCAATTCTAATTTTCTAGATAATTTCGATTTAGATATCTTGCGATTCGAAGAGCACAAGCATGAATCCATATTCCCACAATTATCCACTGATGATTTGGATGAATTGCTGCTTTTGGCATCTGAAGACATTTATATCTTCAACTCAAAACTTTTTCAGCAAACTACTGGGATCGCTATGGGTAATAATGCTGCGCCGGCATTATCCTCAATCTTCATGTCATTTGTTGAAGGACTGATAACACGAAACAACGGTATTTTCTTGTGGACTCGCTACGTTGATGACATTTTCGTCGTGTTTGATCCTGAGGTTGATTTGGTGAGGATAGCAAATGAAGCGCATCCAAGTATTTCCTTCACATTTGAGGAAGCAAGTAACCAGACTCTACCGATTTTGGATACATTCGTCGAGTGGTGTGAGGTGGCTCGTGAATTCAAATTTTCGTTAAACATGAAACCCATCCACAGCCAAACGTGTTTGCCGTTTTCAGCCCATGTTCCAAGTATTCGCAAGAGGGCACTCCTTATCGGAGAGAATTGGAGGACTATCCGAAATTCCTCTGAATCTCAAGTACCACAATCAAAATCAGCATTGAGACCAAGATTTGCAGCTAATGGCTATCCTCGGAATTGGGTCGAAAATTATTTTGCTCAAGTACCTCCGGTCAAAGCAGAGAAAGCTGAGCCACTCACGTACCTGAAACTCCCATATCTCAATGAGAAAGTCAAACGGCAGGTATCGAAATTATCAAAAAAATGTGATCCTGACAACAATATACGGGTGATTTATCAAACGGAAAGAAAGACCTTTAAGCCATCGATGGAGGAAGAGACCTGAACGACCAAAATGCAAAAGAGACTGTTGGGCATGCCAGATTGCATCCAGAAGTGGACAATGTTACCGCAAATTTGTCATTTATGAAGTTACCTGTCAACTATGTCGGAAAAAATATATTGGCCAAACAGAAGGAACAATAAAGTCGAGAATTAAAGAACATCTCAAATCTCCTTCTTCTGCTGCTCATCAGCATGTCACCAATGAACATCAGTCATTCGTGGAAGAGAATATCAACTGGAGAATCCTGCACACCGAACGTAATCATTTTCTAAGGCGTGCACGTGAATCAATTTACATTCAAAGAAATAGTACTTCTTTAATGAATAATTGTATTGGTGAGACACTGCTGCATTTCATTTAAGAGTAATGTGTTTTTTACGGCTTATTTTAAGCAAAGTCTGCATTCTATGTTGTGTTCTTCACACCAGCCCGGTGTGCGCGTCCTGCATCTGTGTCATCTGTAAATAGTTCTCATTCTTCATTGAATTTCACGTCCTGTTTTGCATGCATTCAGTCTGTAATTGACCCTTGACGAAGAAAGCCGAAATATCGGATTTTTCAAATTAAAGAATAATTCCTGCGAAGCCAGTGGCAATCAATTTTTTTTTTCAATTACCCATCCAGGAATGGCCTCATTATACCATATGTATGAAGCACTAATTTTTTGCTAAAATGCGACGCGCATTAAATGCATCAATCGTTTTTATGAATTTTATTGATTGCCCTATAGTAAATCAGTATTCTAGTACTTTTTTTATTTTTCCGCAATCAAACTTAAATTTCTCAAACATCGTGAAAACAAAATAGTCCACATCATCTCAACGTAATTCATTCAGGCTGTTATGACTTAACTGTTAAAGAAATGGTTTCTCCCTCTGCTATGCCCACTTCTTGTCAAGGATCCGGTAATTTAATTCATCTTCTAGGCTTGCGCTTTTCACTTGAGATAATGAAGCATAAAATCTTAGGAAGCATTATTTTCATCGTACATGTATTTGCGCAAATTAGAATCGTTCATCCTGGTTCTTCTTGAATGAAATATTTCTACAATTACAAATATAGACGGAATTACAAAATTAAATCGGCCATTGTCAAACACGAGGCTTCCTGAGTCCCAGTTATGTATTGCATGTAGCTTCGTCGAGGCAGGAAACAATTCTCAGCTGTGAGGATATTGTTCTGCGCACCTGTACTTAATTGTGCATGTATTAAATAATGCCAAACCCCAACAGAAATGAATATCTGAAACATTACAAATGTGATTCCATACGTCTCTTCAGGCTGTTTGATCAAAATTGTACTTTTTTGAATACTAACTACGTGAATCTAACCACTCACAATTGTTGAAGTACTTTCTCAGCTCTTGCAGCGCTTAAAGACGACCTGAGGCACTTTTGAATTTTTAGTCTCTTTTCGTGTAATAATTTCTCAAAAAATGTTTAAATACGATCTTGTACGAACTATAAATGTATTTTTTGATTGTGTAGCCGACATGCATAGCTGCGATTCTTTGATGTGTGCTTGGTCCATTGGTTTGTTTCTTTGTACTCTCTATTAAATTTCTCTTCTGCGGTAATTAACCCAGCACATTGTGGCACATCAGCTAAAATTTGAAAAAAAATGAATGGTCATTCGAAAATATGCCTATTTAGCGTTTTCTTTTATGTTTTACAATGATTTCATTATAGTTCTTCGCAAACGAATTATATAAAAACGCTCTTTGCAATCAGATTATCAAAATACACGTACTTGGAATTGCCAAGGTAATTAATTAGTTGTCAAGGTCTATCGACAATTTTCATTCATTATCACAATTATAGACAATATTTCATTATAAAATATATATCTAATGAATCGTCGCAACCGATTTTGACCGGTTTTAACCCTGCTAACATCCTATTTCTGCTACTTTTCATGACTTTTTGACATCGCGTCCACCCTCTATTTTGTTGGTTTAAAGTAAAATAATTCATACATTTCTTATTCAGTAACCTCTAGGTTTTATATGAAAGACCGTTGTTGTGATGCGGGTGAAATCTCTGAACACACTTCAAAAAACTACAGCATATGACGCACAAATTTTCGATTTTTCCACTTTGTACACCAATCTGGATCATAAAGATGTCATTACTCTTATTTCCGACCTGCCCGACTTAATTTTCAACAATTCTAATAGGAAATATTTGTGTGTAGGTTTTGAAAAAAGTTTTTTTATCTGGTATCAGGCATCATGCTTAATTCACGAAGGATAAATTTAAAGAAACCATTCCTAGATACACCTGAAGATGTCTTAATGAATAGACGAAGGGCACCCAGTGAACAGTCACTTCTGATTTCTTGGGTGGTACTGTTCGGAATTTAGAAATTATAGAACTATTAATTATCTCCACCTTGAAAGAATATTTACTCCAGGGATGCGGAGTCCTATCATTTTGATAGGACTCCGACTCAGGGTGGCAAGTATATCAGCCTTAGATCTGTTAACCTACTTATAGATCATTTTGCTTACCTGAGCCTGATTTCAGTGATCATTGCTGTATCAAATCAATCAGTTTCTATGAAAGTTGACCAACTTTGCACATCACTTGCTGGTGTGTGCTTCACACGGTTTTTCTCTAGTCTCTATCAGGCAGAAATCGCCCATCATTCTCCAAAAATATGAGTACACTTGCGATCTTAATATACGCTATGGAGGCACCATCACCCATGATCGTTGACGTTAGGGTTAGAGGTTATGTTCTCAAGTAAATTAATATTTTACTTTTGTCTCTGATGTTACCTTTGGTGTGTATGTGTGATCGAGGCCAGGAAGGCTTGTCTTCTCTACTAAATCACCGAGTGAAAAGACAATTATTTTTCATTATCACGGTTCATTCCCTCAACTATTACAAGCCTTATATGCACTGCTGTCTCTGTACTATTCCTTGTCGGAGAAAGTTGACATCAAGACAGTGACAGCTATGCACGAGGATTAATAATTTGCTTGTATTATATTTCGGGTCTAGTTATAGGCCGGAGTTCAGAGTCCTATAATTTATGCGACTCCGACTCCGGCAAAAATGATAGGATTCCGGGACTCCGGCTCCGACTCCGCATCCCTGATTTAGTCTTGCTTGGAACTCATCATATCAAATGTAATTCTACATTATAGAATTTGCTGATTGGGGTCTTTTCATGGCGTCTAGTGCTGACACGTTTCCTGCACAAATCGGTAGCAATTATTCATTTCGTGGCGAGGCGAATACAGTGTAGATCAAATATAGAAGCGGAAAAAGTTCGATGCTTTGAGTTCAATTTAACGGTGGCTTGTCATTAACATATTAACATAACTTTTCCGATAAAACATTCGCTTTAACCAGTACATTTGTAAAAGCCATATTGATACACGCTTGCCATTTACTAGTGTAGAATTAGACCTAACATCGATTGGCTACTCATGTATATAATGAGCTTATTACATATGACTGATGTGCATCAATAAAGTCAGGCATGACATTTTATATCAGTTTTCAAAGAAAAAGTTTTTGCCGAAAAGAGGATGGGAAAACCTGGTGGGTGGTTTATACCTGCCAATCCTAGTATTTTCACAAGAAAGGACAACGCACAAGGTGTACATAGATGCCTGAATATAGTCAAGAGAAGATTAGAAAGGAAGGAACAATCAATGAAGTCCCTCCCTTCATGTGTTAATATTCCTACTGAAAAAAGTTGCATAAAAGTACCTGTCATTCATGCGGTGCATTCAATAGTTAAGTAATTTTGTTGTAGGTCATATGCGGAGATTTAGCTCTTCTAAAATGCATTCTACAACAAAAGATAATTCACAAGAAAAGGGAAAGGCTTGCCGCGACCCGGGATCGAACCAGGGGCCTTTAGATCTTCAGTCTAACGCTCTCCCAGCTGAGCTATCACGGCTTGAAGCTACGGAGGTGTCAACGATTACTGATAATATCGTAGTGAGAGTCGCTTGTAACTTTTGATTTCGATTGACTTAGGCCGATGTTGCATTGCTAATGTTTCCTTTAGACCAATCTAATTTCCGATCAACCGATTGACTAACTCTTTCTCTTGTTTTTCAATGCTAAGGATTTTTCATTGTTATCGGATAATTTCAGATTTGTATGAATGAGTCTCTGGGCTGCTGAGAGTCCAATTTTTCAGCACCGTAACTCAACAGTGAAAATGTGGTTCGTATAGCAGTTCAAGGCTAGATCATTTACCGAAAATAAGTTTCGAGTCAAATTATTTGTGGATTAATTCCCCAACATTCAATATGTAGCCTACCACTGGCCATTTGCTGTCTCAAATAATCTATCCAAAGTCAGTAGAGGTGTCTGGTTGAGGAAGTGAAGATAAACAAGATAAATTTCGGAGTCTCACTTGTGAATTTCTTTTCTTCTTTGTTCTCATATCTACTTGCTCTTTTGTTGCGTATTATTGAGATTTCAATAGACTTAAGAGCGTTTTTTGGCCCATATGCAAAGATTTTGGGAGTTCATCACACATTCTGTCTACGTCTTGGATGACAGCCGGCCAAGAATATCGGGACGGTATGGCAGCAGCCTACCGGGACGGACATTCCTTGAAGATGAGACATAGATATTGAAGTTATCTTTGTGAAAGCTTTTCTCGTATTACATATTTTTTGACTTTGACTTAATTACATTTCATGTTGCAAATCAAACGAAATCACATGTAACTATTAAAAGAATGAATAATAGTTTAAGCATTCAATATATCAATATTTTCCATTAAGTGCAATAATTTTTTTTAAATGAAGAATGGCATTTGTTTACTACAAAGACAAAAGGGCGAAACATGACTGACTGAGAGCTCCTGTGCTTTAAGTATCCCTGCTAAAACTTCAATATGGCTTCAAGATTTTTAAGAAAGTCACCGTCAGGTTCCCTAAATTCAACAGAGAATGACACCGTGTTTGAGAAAGACGACGAAATGAGTTTAACCCCTTCAATTTTAAATTATTATCAAAATTATAGTTCTCAAAAAATCAAATGCCAATTACGGGCGTTCTAGGATTACGTTCAAAGATGTTCCATTGCCGCGCAATTTTGACCAAATGATGCGGAGCGAAATGTTGCCAAATGAACGCAATATGAATGAAAGGATTAATGAGCATAAATTTTAATCTTTACAAGAACCGATCGTTAACTGCAATTTTAATTTCAGTCTTTGCAGATAATTAGTAAGAAGAATGAATCTTTCTGGCTTAAGTAATTACAATTGTTCAGTTGTAATCTCACAATATGCATATTGATGATTTTACATTAGACTAGCGCTTGCGCTTTCCATAACATATTCTTCTGGAGTGTCAAGAAAAATGGGGTTCCTATAGATTCAAAAGAGTCCGAATCCATTGGTTCGGAGAGTCACTATAAAGGGCCCATCACGTTCGCATTAATGCAAAGTTCGGTTTGAAAGTTCGAAGGAGGTAGTTGTGGGGATTGAAATTGAGCCTTGAGCAATGTGAACAACATCATCATCTACAAATTGCTTTAGATACCTATTTCTGTTCAAGGATACGATCTCGGCTATGAATCAAAATCGGTTGCCAGTTTTCAACAGGGATTCAAAATTGAAGATTTCTATGATGTGTCAATTTATACAATACCTCCTGCAGACCATTTGCAACTATAGATCAATGAAAAATAGGAACTTTGCATTTTTTAAAGATTTTTCCATATCTTGTAGTCACTTGAGCATTATTCATATTATCCCTTACCAATTTGAACCCGGGATGCCTATATGTTCTAAACGCTGCTGCCGCAGCCAGCTGGGTAGCGCAGCACGCTTGACTATAGTACAGATACTTAGCACATTTAGAGTACGACGACAGTCAGTGAATCGGTTTATTCTGAATGAGCTGGAAAAAATGTAAAACTTGTCTTTTGAGAATGTTTCTGACTTGATGTGAGCCCTATGATCCGCACTCTTTTGAAACAATAGAATAATTTTGTCAAATATCTTTTGTATCCCAATTGCCGTTACAGTGCTTCCACTACGTCATCAGATGTGTTTGTTCAGAAAAGCAGTGAAACATATGAATTTTTTGAATTCCTTTATTGATCATAATTGATTTGAAAACATTGAGATAATCTACTGAATTCGGTGAAATATTTGATATTCATCGGTCTGCATGAAACTGAATCCTGTGATCTTCCAAATGTCTAACAAAACTGTTCATGCCAATAAGAAGTTTCTCCAAATCAATATTCTCGCGATCATGCAGGGATACTCGATATTTCTGCATCAATCCTACGAAGAACACGAAAACTTCCATCCTTGCCAGAGACTCTCCAAGACAAGCCCGCTTTCCTAAAGAGAACTGAATCAGATTCTCTGACGCTTTGTACTTGCCTTCATCATCCAGGAAGTTGTCTGGGTTAAAACTGTCGGGATGTTTCCATAATCTCGGATCTCTATGAACAGAATATAGGTTGGGGATGACAACGGCATCTTTGGGGATATTTTTCCCGCAGATTGTGACGTCTTCTGCTACTCTGTGAAACAATGAAGATGGAACAATAGTGGCAAACCTTTGTATTTCATCAATCACTGCCAGTGTATAGTTCAACTTTGATCTATCTTGCATGGTGGGAAACGATTCACTTCCAAGATATTCATGAATCTCTGAACGCGTCTTGTCTTGAATCTCGGGGTTAATTGCCATCAGAAGCATTCCCCAGGACAGCGTGACGGAGGTCGTGTCTGTTCCAGCGATGAATAGGTCATAAGTGTCAAACAGCATTGATTCCTCGTCAAACGAATGACTTGTGCTTTGAGAATCTAGAGCCAATTTGTGTAAAATCAAAGCATCGGTAACATCTCTTGGCTCCGAAATATCGCCAATTGTATTGAAATGTTGTCGGATACCGTTGCGGATATAATCAAAAATTGTTGTTAGCATTCTGTTGCGGGGGTTGATTGAAGTATACAAAGCTGTGAAGAATGGAATCTTGCTTAAAATAGGCAGAATATGGAGTATATTATGCTTAGGATCTGCTGCTGTTTGGATGGTGAAGATCATTTTAGAAAGAAGATCATTGCATTTCTCTTCATCTTCACTTAGTCTTTGTCCAAATACCATTCTACAGATGACATTGGTAGTCATTTTTGCAAAAGGCATTTTAGTCGCAATTGGTTTCCCACATTGATTTCCAATGGTTTCCAGCAAATTTTGTAGTTCAATGTGAATTGCACCAACGGATAAGGTCTTGGCAAAGCCGAAATCTCTCAATGTTTTTAATGCGAACCGGCGATGCTCTTGCCAATACTGACCATCACCAGAGAGGATTCCCTTATCTTTCTTGATTGCTGAAAGACCTGGAGTTCGCGGTCTGAGAACGAAAATGTTGCCTTTTTCGATCAATGCCTCTCGTATGGCTTCAACAGAATGAAGTACAATGAATCGACTTGACAATAATTTGACAGTGAAGACATCTCCATAAGTTTTTCCGAGATCCTTGTATGCAATGTAACGAGTTGGCTTCAAACTCAATGAATTTCCAAAAAATGGTATGCCAGGTGGACCAGGTGGATACACTTTCTTATTTTTTGTTGACTTCAGATATGATAGCAACAAAGTAATGATTAATCCCAGTATAATGGATGTCCAAATAATCATTTTGATGGACAAATTCGAATGGCCTGCTCAGTAGCTGATATCACGTGGTAGACTGTGTCGATTGCAATCAAAGCTTGTTTATTTCAACTGTTAATTATGAAACATTCAGTTGACGTCATCGAACAAACTACACCAGGGTTGGGACCGGCCGCTTTCTCCGTTCCTAGCATGAATTTAAAAGAGCGCACGTCCTGCTCGTCACTATTATCGCACAGTTATTCAAATATTTATGACGACAATGTATCGCAGCAACACACTGCACTAACATCTGCGTTGACGAGGTATGCCCACGATCGCATTCGAAACTCCAATTCAAATTTACTATTAAGGTCAATGGAAATGTCATGCAGATTCAACGTACAGCACTGTTGTGGCAATGACCGCACGGATAAACTCAACTCCACTGCAAATATCATTCAATCCACATTTTCTCAGAAAGTTCACCTTTTCCAATCAAAGGGCAAATAATTTTCAGTTCAATAGCAAAGTATCTCAAGACAAATTCAATATTTGTTTTTGACTAAGGAAAAACTGCTCGAAGTCTACTTGCCAACTATTCAATCAGTTATCATGTACGCATCACCTCTATTTTGTAAAATTAGTGATTCAATTCCTCAAAAACTCAATAAATTGAAGAGAAGAGCTCACAGCATTATATGTGATCCTTCTTGTAAATATTGTATCATACCTTACTCTATGACTGAAGAGCGGCTCGCCACTGACTATCTCAGAAAATGTAGTCTTCCCGACCATCCACTCCAAAACCGTGTTCCAGAAATTTTAACTCGCTCTGGTCATTATTCGATGCCGTTGTGCTCCACATACAGACGCTTAAACTCTTTCTTTCCATACACTTGCCTGTCGAACAGCAAAATTTCTTATTCTAATTAATTCGTTGATCTAAGCAGGACCCATCCCACTGCTCTCCTGTCGCGATGTAATTTCTGTATTTCTGTTACTCAGAATTCGAATTTGTATACCACGACTTCTGTACTGCATGATTTTCATTTCACTTAAATAAACACCGTATTGTTATTACAATTAATGTGCACTATACTTAATTATTGTAACACCAATAACTTGATAAAATGTATCGGGTATTCCATTAATTTTATTAGAACTTAATTGGGATTTTAATTTCCTTTTCCACTATAAGAATTTCGCAATCTGAAAACATGGATAAGACAATTGGTATCCAAATGAATCATATATTTCATAATTTTACAGTCACTCATGATTAATATCTTCTCGTGCCAAACAGGCAGGGATAAGGGTCAATCACAAAATTAGACAGGTCGTCTTTTCTTCCGTTTTTGATACGATTAAACAATCTAATTCTGTGGGGTCAACATATGTTGATAAATGTTTCTAACTTTGGTCTCGGTAGCAGCAGAAATTGACTGCTCCGCCATTTGCATGAGTGATGCAATGCGTTGTTGATGTGATTGTTGTAGCAGTTCATGCCGAATTTCGGCCGTTAGACGTTTGAATTCCGATTTCTATACACTGAATGAGCCTTCGCATATATTGAAGAAAGCAGAATAAGGAGGCTGAAATCGATAAGTAAGAGCAATTTGGAGATGCTTGCTTGCTCAGCCAAATTGTGAAACGGCACATTGTCAAATATGAACACAATAGGAGTATCAGCCAAGATTTGTAAGATTTCTTCGAGAAATTCTTTGAACGCACGTCCATTGTAAGGATGGTTTACCAAACCTCTTTCGCTTGATACTGCAAAAATGACCGACATATTCTGACTCCGCCGGCCATCCACAACTCAAAAAACTGGTTGGCCTCTGGGTGATATTCCCCATAATTCTGCATATCCAAAGACGAAAACCGGTCTCATCTATGTACACTTTTTCTCTGTTTGCATTGCGAAATAAACATTCACTCATAGACTTTCTGTCTTCCTTAATCTCATCCATATTACGTTGTTGTGGAACATCGCGTATCAGCTTCAAAGTAATGAAACAGCTCTCCAATGTTTTAGCAATGGTGTTGTCGCAAACCGCTGGCTTACTAGGAAGACGAACTCTCAACTCAGAATTTATCTGCTCTAGGGTATATTCTGGGTGATCTTCTGTGATTGAAATCAAGCTAGCAACCATATCTTCATCCATGCCAATATTCTGTGGACCGCCTCGAGATCTAGCGACAGTACCGAACCTTTGATATCGTCATACTATACGTACGCTGTATTGTACGAAATATTTAATTGGCGGGCGGTCTCACAGAAATCCTCACGTCGCTCGCAAGCAGCAACGATCCTCTGCTTGTCAATTAAGTTGATACTATTACGTGGCATCCTTATATTGAAAAGTGAATTGCTGATGTCATTCATGCAGCAATCATGTTTGTAGTTGGATAGATTGTTGAGCTGCGTTTATAGCTCTTGACTTGACGAAGTTGACGGCTTTATGAGTTATAATCTTTCAACCTAAATTCGATATGAGATATTTTGTGCGTGAACTGAGGAAGTTGATGAGTTTATTGCACAACGTAACAACTGAACTGAGATTTCTTCAGTTAGATCTGAGATTCTTTGTTTATGATATAGGTTCTAATGTGCTGAAGACAAATGAATTGAGTTAATTATATCTTAATTATATCTCTCTTATCTCCTAATAATTTTTGCTCCATCGATAAAGATAAGATGCATGTTTTGCCAAACAAATTTCGTGCTAAATTGTAAGTTTTGTATAAAACCGATGAGTTTGTTGGTCAGACAGTAAATGCAGCAGGGTTGTTGAACCTGTTGATCCGCGATTTTTCTAATGTTTTTCCTACGACTGAAAAGCTACTCAAAACACTCACCACGTTTAGCATGTCTGGTTGTGATTGTGAAAGATCCTTCTCTACTCTCAAAGATTTAAAAGATTTTCTAGGATTGTGTAGTTTGTATTTTCTTTCGATTGAAAAAGAACTCAGCCCGTATGATAAAAATTGGCCCTGAAAAATGGTATTCAGATGTTATCGATCGACATTTTTGCAATATCAGAAAGAAGAATATAATTGAAGAAAAAATGAATGCTGAATTGGAATGCCTTGTTTTTACTTCATTGTTTTCTAAGGTACAACTGTACGGATGCTGTATATACTCGCATGCATTTTAAAACGATTTGATAAAAGGCGAACAATTATATAATAATTGGTTGCCTATTGATTCAAGCTTTACTATGTTTAGGTGTTTACCTGGGAGTGACAGACAATAATCGCCGCTGGTTGATACACGAGTTGGAAAAGGTGTTGCTCCGTATCGCACTCTTCATTCTGAAGGATTGACTTTCTTTTCATCTAATGCTGTTTTTAGTCATCTTCAAAGACTTGATATTACTAAATCAACAGGTTCTGAATATCTTCATCCAAAACTCTAAAAACCGGGTGCTTTCGCAATTTGTTATCCTTTGTTGGTAATATTTCGACAGTCTCTCCGAGTAGGAAAGTTTCCAAGTAGGTGGAAGTTATCCGACAGCAGCATTGTTCCGAATTGTCCCTACTATCAGCTACTTACTGTAGCGTGGCGAACGGGTGAAATGAAAAAGAATTTGCTCTTTTTCACGACAGCAATCTACATGCATTCTTTCTATTGTGTGAAAATGCTGCTTGATTGCATTGAGAAGTCTGTACACTGTGACTACCTCCTATTGTTAGAATATATAAGAGTTGATCATAAAGTTTTGACGATAGAAATTTGATTCTTGCTGTTCTGTTTCTCAACCTAAAAATTACATATTATTGAATCCACATAATGCCTGCATAAACGCAATCTTGCTCACCTTGCTCACCTTGTCGACCCTTGTCCCGCGTATCCCAGGGTAGGTCCAGTCCTCTTTTTCCCTTCCTTCCGGTTGTGGACCAGGGAGTCATCCACTCCTTTTGCCTTCATGTCGGCGGTTACTGTCGCTGTCCAGGTCTTCTTCGGGCGGCCTCTACCTCTTCTTCCTTCCACTTGCAGACGTGATGCTTTCTTAAGGGGATGTCTCTCTCCGCGACGCTGCACATGACCAAACCATGACAGCCTTCTTGCTCTAAACGCAATCTTGAATTCTTTGAATTGATGTGCTGTGGCCCTGTGGTAGAGTGTTCGCTCTGCGTCCAGGAGACCTTGGTTCAAACCTTGGTCACGTCAAACATATGACTTTTAAAATGGGCACACGCTACATTCATGCTAAGCGCTCAACTCAGAAAGAGGAGAGTGGGCTAAATAACAACTCGGCCTTATGGAAGAAAGGCTCCGTGCCTGATGTGCTTCCGAATACATTTATTTTTTTATATTGATTGATTAAAACGGCATTTAAAAAACTTTACTAGTTCGAGCTCGATTGAATATTGATTGAAACCAAAAGTAGACGTACACTAATTAAGTAAAGAGTTAAGCTCCATTTTTCCAAATGGGCAGATGATATTTCTTTTCCCTCTAATTGCAAAAGAATTAAAATTGAATTATCTGACCTTTCATAATTTGGGTATTAAATTATTTGCAACTGCATCTTTTACCAGGCAATGGCGCACGTAATATAGTCTACTGCCCAACTCATGGAATAGATAGATGCGCGACGATCAGTTCACCACATAACATGGGCAATATTAAACTACGCTAGAGGCACACGGATGCCTTGTATGAGTATGCTTTGTACGTCAGAGCTGACATACACTCTCATACTACGAATTTTTGGGAGCCATCAGAATTGCCACTCCACCGCGTTTCGTCATCATTATTTCAAGAAACATGTCTTAAGAAGCTTGCACGCTTTAGAAGATCGCTTTAAAAGAAAATGAGGACTATGGAAACGTTAGATAATAAAAATTAATACAGTAGATTAATCACATAGATAAAAACTCGTATTTCCTACGAATGTTGAAGAAGTTGATTGGTATCGATTATGCATTCTAAAAATGTGTAGTCGACCAATCAATTATTCGAAATCAAAAGTATTTGCTCTCAACAATAAATTAAATAAGGTCATTTCATTATAGAGACCTTGACCTGTGCTACATCGCGTTTATGAACAACGTTTCGAAAAATCAAGAAATTGACAAATGAATATCATTTGTCTAGCTACAGTCTCGCTACATAGCTTGGTATAGGAGGGCTCATTTCTTATATAAGTTTACCTCATGTGTATTCAAAGGGCCTCCCTAGATGCGTTATATACATGTATTCCAGATTTATCAATGTGTGATATGATTTATGCCCTATTTCGAAATAACACTGAGTAAATATTTAAATTCATGAAGAAGCTTATTGATATCACAGAATGCATAAGAAAGATGTAATTTAGATCAAGGGTGAGATTTTGACTACCTTAGTCCATGCCAGATTGACGCTTTTTTTATCATAGATTGATCTGAAAATGTACTTGACAAAGTTGAATAAGAGACTAACTATCTTCTCATTTTCATAATGCTAGACCATGAAACAAACGGACAGGTCTGGAATAGAAGTTCCAAAATGAAGAGCGGTTGGTGATGAATTCTTCAATGAGACTGCCACACAGGTAGCATTACTTCTAATGGCGACTCACACCATGTACCATGCGCTACACAAAGTAGGAATCGATGAATTAGATGTCTCCCGTTTTTTAAAGAGGCCCAGGACGAATTTCGCACACATAGTCGCTTAGATGAATGAATTAGATCATCGTTTTGTAAGTTAGTGCATGATAAAGACACAACGCCGAAAACCTACACGTCTATAACTCAATAAAATATACACTGTTATTCATAAAGTCCCAAATTAGTGCTAGAAAGAGTACTGAACCTGAGGGCTAGCTATGACTAGAAAGAAAGAAATGAGGCCCAAAATCTAGTACTCTTTGAGTGTGAAAATTTCAGTACTCATTTTAAAACTCTTTGCCCTCGAAAAAAACGGTATATAATTCACACTCATTTAGTGAGTTGCATTGAATCAGCACCTCAACTATATCGAACAATGCATTTCGGCATATCTAACCCGCTATATCCCATGTGCACATCCAATTACGAACTGCTTTGGCATTTAAACACAAATGCATTTGGATAAATAAAATATGCAAAGGACTCAAAGCGCAGTCGGAGATGATGGAAAACGTTGATTGGACTCAAACATATTTGGAGAGAATGGCAGATGCGCTGGCAGTAGGAGCAAAGCTCATCGAGCAAGCCAACACGAGCAATGAGAATGGAGGCGACGGTGTTGTGAAGTTTGAGTGATAAGTGATGTTAAGGCAAGACAATGCAGTGACGCCCCCGATCAATGCATCGCTATTGTCCTACGCTGCATGTCCCTCACTCTCAGTGAGTCGCTGCTATTTTGATATTTTATCATATCAGTACCTAGCAAGCATTTTGGTACTTCTGTGAATTTTTTAGTTCTCTTTCATCTAGTACTCAGATTGAAGCTTAAATAGGACTTTATAATCTACAGTGTAGGTGCCTGTTGGTGAATCTTCATTTTCCCTCGTCAATCAGAATCCAGGCGAAGAATCCAGGATTCAAAAAAGTTTTCCCCACTTATATGAATGACTTCATCAAAGAAGTGCGATAAAAAAATGCCTCTGCGAAATGCAGGTTTCAAACAATCTGCGGATTTTTGCATGTTCTTGTACATGACATTTACAATATTTGCTTTTTTACAATCCGCTGGAATGTGCATACCGCTGGAATTAAATTAGTCCTCTCTGAAATTTCCTCAGAATTCAAAATTCAAGTAGTAATTCCAAAATCCAATTTTGAATTCGGAAATTCAATTTGCGTTTGCTAAAGACAATTCGTAATTGCAAGATTCATTTTAAACATTTTCGGAGTTTCTTCAATTCAATTTGTATTATCTTCATAAGTATGTTTACTTTGATTGAACGGGGTTATCTGAAATACTGTCAGTGTAACCTGATTATCAATTTTCTGCTATGGCGGTCAAAAACACATCAAACAATTCCATGGATATGAATTATTTATATGAAGTTGATCACGTACTTTCACTGAAATGATTTTAGATAGCACGCGTTCAACTTCATAAAACAAAATTTTAGATCAAAGTGAGTTAAAGGAATTTCAGCCTTGTGTACTCAAAACTGCAGAACCTACGCAATAGTGCTTTTGACATTCAAGCCATTCGCATGCAACAGCTAAAGGTCATGCAAAATTGGCAAATAGAATCTTTGATCTCAATCGAGTGCCGTTTTTCATAATCGAACAATTGATAGCAAAGCAAATTTCGAAATGCGACTTAAAAACGAATGGCTTGTTTAAATTTACCTTCTCCAATTTTTTTAATCGATTTAAATATCATTTAAAACTGAAACTTGCGAGTAGTTACACCAACCATCAATCGTTATAGAACTCAGCGTTTATCTTTGAAGATCTGCATCAATTTACTGCAATTGATATCCAGCATAATGGTTATTTGGATCTCATTAATATTTGGTTTGATTGTCACAGTCTTGTTTGCATATCTGCAATTAAGATCACACCATAAATCGTACCCGCATGGACCAAGTACTGTGCCAATTATTGGAAATATTCACAAACTCAAACCTTCCCGATGTATAGCCTACAAAGAATTGGGGAAAATCTACGGAGATGTGTTCACAGTGAAGCTATTGTCAAAAAGGATTGTCGTGTTGAACACTATCAAAGCTATCAGAACAGCCTTAATCGAAAAAAGTAGCATCTTCAAATTCAGGGCTCATTTGCGGGGTACAACTTCTAACAGGAAAGGTAAAGGGCTCGTTCATTCAAATGGCGTTTACTGGGAAGAGCACCGCCGTTTTGCATTAAGAGCATTGAGAGATTTCGGATTTGCTAAAACCCTGTCCGCTAATGCAATTCACACGGAGCTGCAAGGTTTCTTTGATTCAATGGAGAAAGAGAATGGAATGCCGATATCAACGAAAAATCCTTTTGCAAAATTAACCACTAATGTTATTAGTAGAATGGTATTTGGAATGAGACTGAGTGAAGAGGAAAGAGGTTTCGATGACATATTGTCAATGACGATTTACATTCTTGAGAACTCGGGAAAACCACTGCACAATCTTCTTGATGTGATGCCCTTCTTAAGCTACATCCCTTTCTTTACAACGCTCTACAACTCCATCAACCCACGTAGCCGACTTATTTTTAAAATGTTTGACTACATTAGAGGAAATATTCGAGATCACCTCAACACAATAGGTGATGTTTCTGAGCCAACAGACCTTATAGATGCTCTCATTTTACACAAATTAGCTCTGGATTCGGAGAATGCGAAACATACATTTGATGAGGATTCTATGGTATTTGATTTGTTTGACTTGTTTGTTGCAGGTTCTGACACAACAGCCGTCACCCTTTCGTGGGGAATGCTATTGTTGGCTATCAATTCAAATGTGCAAGAGATGGCTCGCTCAGAGATTCATGAGAATCTTGGCAAAGAATCATTTCCAGCTATGCAAGACCGTTTCAAACTAAACTATGCGCTTGCTGTTATTGATGAAATTCAACGGTTCAGTTCTATTACTCCAACTGGTATAATGTATCAAACGTCAGAAGACGTCAATATTTGTGGTCAAAATATCCCCAAGGACTCCTTTGTAATTCCTTGCATGTATTCTGTTCATCGTGATCCTGAATTATGGAAATATCCCGATAGTTTCAGCCCAGAGAACTTCTTAGATGGTGAAGGCAAGTACAAAGCCTCAGAGAATTTGATTCCCTTTTCATTGGGGAAACGCTCATGCCTTGGAGAGTCTCTTGCTAGAATGGAAATATTCATATTTTTGGTTGGAATAATGCAGAGATATCGAGTATCTTTATATGATCGTGAGAACATTGACTTGGCGAAACTTTTCATAGGATCGGATGGAAATGTTAGACATTTGATCGATCATAAGATTGTATTTCACGTTGATTCCTAAAAACATGTCATTATGGGCAGTATTCATGCATGCACTATACAAGTATGAATAGAGAACTAATCATCCGTCAAAGAAATCATTTCTATTGTACACTGCTATAGACAGCATGGTCCTTAGAATAGAAATCTGACTTCTCGCCTTGTTTAGGTTCGTGAGACTGCATCTTTTCCGTTTCTACTTCAGATCTTTACAAATGAATTTCAGATATCTTCAAAGTTGAGATTGTTGATAAATATCTGAAATTCATTTGGAAATATCTAAAATAGACATGGAAAAGGTGTAGAGTGGACAGCAGCTGTTGCTGACATAGAAGTAGATAATAATACACAAGAATGGAAGTTTGATATCTTGCTTATGTACAATGATGGCACATGGAAAAATCTATGGTTTGTAGATCAGATTCGATCTAAAACATTATATCATAGTCAAACTGTGTGTGTTTGCCAAGTTGGTTGTCGAAATTGTTGACAGCAAATCACAGAATCTTCATGGAGAGAATTTTAGTGAGATGGTGGCATTGTTTCATGTGAAATAGCCTACTATTCTATGAATTAACATGCTGTGTCTATTTGTGCCAGTCATTCACAACTATTATACAATTTTTCAACACTGTAATACGAATTAAAATTTGGTTCACAGTCATATTAAAAGTGGTCGTTGCACTGGTTGGAAGAGCATCTCAAGAATTCACAGATATAATTTCTAATTGTTGGATAATTTCTCGGTCAAGCGGTTAAGAAATCTAGCGCTTTTCTGGAATAAACACACTGAAAGCTTCTTTATCTACAATCATTTCTCAGATAAATAAAATGTCGCTGGAACTCTTCAATCAATCATTGAATGACCTATGTGAAATAGTTTAATGATATCTTGGCAGCTGATATTCGAATGCATGCAGAGATTTTGATATTGTTCAAAAGTAAAGAACAGGGGAACCTCCTAAAGTAAGATGAATAGCCGAAGATTTATTGCCCTCTGATTTAAAGCTGGAATAATGCATGCTCTGTAAATCGACATTACAAGTTGCATAAGTGTCTGATTATACTCTTGATAGATTATATGAGCGATATTTCAAAATGATGAACGTACAGAACGTTCTAAAGGTTTTCCTTCTTTGTCATCCTGTCGCAGCAGTATTTTGTTAATTCACTTTTGCTTTTGCGCACATGGTCTTTGGACAAGGGGCGACAATCGAGATCACAAATTGGCATGATAAATATAAATGCCAATCAGAAAACTTGGAAACCAGATTGTACAATTTGCATTTTGCCCCAACTAAGTTCCCCCGGAGTGTGCCATAATTTTCATGCAATTTCCATTCTAGGACTTTCTATGGTAATGTTAGTTTCTATGGTTGTTGACGGTCATTTTATTCGATCTAGATCAATGTAGCTATATCTACAATCAAATCTAAGAATCAAATTCCTGAGACTTGCAACTATTGTACACTGTAAATCGCTCAATACCAATCACATACGAAGGATGCATGCCAAAATATTTTTTGGTATGTTTCTGTATATTTGTATGCTTTTCGTATGGTATTTCAAGTGTAGTGTGCTTTACATACTAAAGTTATACCTCCACAATATTTAAAGGAAAACATCGATTATGTCAAAAACATGTTGATTTAAGGGCTTTTGTCAATAAAGATCACTCTAATGTTACTACTGTTTTGTAAGTAGCAGGATAATGACATTCAAGAGTCAAACTTTCAATACTAAAATCGAATTTAATACACGTAAGTCTAAGGCATTTCATAAATAATCAATAAATATATAACCATCAACAATTATGCATTATGTAATTTTGAAATGAAGCATCAATCCGAAATAGAAACACATTATAATTCAGGAACGCAAAAATAGTTAAGTTTGAGATATATAAGTCAACATGGTTGCACGAAAAATATTGTTTGAATGAATTGATGTTATTTAACTTGGTTCATAAAGTAGAGATAACCAAGCGTCATGTTAATGTTTCTAGGCAAGTGGCAACGACGACATTCTCGTAGAGCATAAAATTCACAATAAATCTAATCTGATTAAATATCACACTATCAAAAAGAAATATTCGCGACTGGTATTACTGAAAAAATTTACATGACAGTAGTATGTAATATATATTTTTTGTGCTATGGAACTTAAAGCTCTTCATACCAGAGGCATACAAATGAAGATGAATTTGCATCGGGTCTCGTATGTAAAACATACCAACAACTCGTATTTCAATGTAAAACAGCCAATCACATACACTGTAAATCGCTCAATAACAATCAGTTCTCTTGGTATATAGTTCATATTTATAGATATTATAGATATATTGCATCAATTTTCAATCATTTTGGATGAAAGTTGATCAAATGTCTCTTTACGTTGGATGCATGCGATTCGGCTCCCCCATCTTCTTGAGATGTACTTCACAAAGTTTTTCTCCAGTCTCTATCAGGCACGAAAATCCCCATCCATCTAGAAAAAATATGAGTACACTTTCAATTTTAATATGGGCTTTAGAGGAGCCATCACACACGATTAACGTGAGGGTAAGATGCAATGTTCTCAAACAAACTAGTATTTCATTTTTGTCTCTGATATGACTTTTGGCGCGCAGGTGTGATCGAGGCTGGGAAGGCTTGTCTTCTCTACTAAATCACCGAGTGAAAAGACAATCCTTTTTGACTATCACGGTTTATTCCCTCAACTATTATAAGCTTTGTAGACTCCGACTCCACATCCCTGATTAACACATAACAGACAGGGGGAGTTTGGCGGCCGATGTCTTCACAAAGTGTTCTTAGCAATATTCATCTTGCTCTATTAAACGATCGACACTTTGATGAGCTGTCCTTCAATTTCCGCATTGGTAAAGGAAATTACTTTAAGTGTCTCTGAGGTGTATGATGCATTATCGGTCCGTTCAATGCTTTCCATTTTCAACACAGCTGGTTAAGGCAAAAGTCTTAAACCAAGGTTGGGTTCAAACTTGGGCTTGGGTACCCCCCAAGATTGGACCCAAGACCGGCCATTTCGTCAATGAAGTTGAGCAGCAACCCCCAAAACATAATAATAATAATAAATCGCTTTATTGCATTTCATGTACATTATTCGGAAATGGCTTATACATAGTGCACAAAAAAGATAAGATGTAAAGGGAAGTAACCAACAAGTCACACTCAAGATAGGATGGCAAAACGGATGAATGACCGACGATACCGTTCCGTCTTCGCTCTCAGCCTTCGGCGTCGCATGCCTAGTCGCTCGGAATGCGTGGTTGCCTCAGTGTCATGGATGAAATTCAACGGGTGATCGGGTATCAAAGCTTTCGCAGCCAGTCTGTGTCCCTGTGATTCACAGAATTCGTAGATATCTCGGTGGAGCTGATCGAAGGAGAATATTCTACGGATGCGTCTCTCGAATTTCAGCAGTAAAGCAAAGCGTCCTTTCGATATATTGCACCATGCTGGATAACTGTAAGAGATGATCGATCGCAGCATGGAACAATACACATCTCCTATGATCTTCTTGGGAGCATTGGCATGTCTCAGTGCATAAAGCATGTAAATTCGTTTTCGTGCTTTGCTCAGGGCTGAGTCAGTGTGTTTCGCCCATGATAGGTCAACATCGATGTGAAGGCCAAGGACTTTGGCAGATTCAACCGTTTCGATGGCGACATTGGAGCAAGGGTCCATGAGAGGAGACAACTGCAGTGCCCTTTTCGTTTTGAAGTCCATCAGTTTCGTCTTTTCGCTGTTGAAGATGAACCCATGATCCGATGACCACGAGAGGACGTGTTGCAGTTCTTCGGAGAGATGGTTGTCACTCGTATTACGAATGGAATGTAGAAGGAACATGTCGTCAGCGAATTTCACTAAAGTACTATTCTGATGAACAGGTTTCAGGCTGTTGGTCGAAAGGGCGAAAAGAATAGGGGATAAAACGCCTCCTTGGGGGACCCCACTTGGCGCCTCAAACCATTCTGACAGCGTCCCGTTCACTTTCACCGCCTGTTTTCGATCTTGAAGATCTTGGGATCGACTCTCGATCGACTCCGATCGAGACCCAAAATTGCATGAAGATATTTTGAATCATACCATATTGTGCATATTGCTATCCAATTAATACGTATCTAATGCTCATGTTAATTGCTATTTATTACATGAATTTGTTATTGCGGAATCGGGGCCATATTAATATTCAGCTAAAAGTTTTAATTATCGGAATAGGTTATCTCTGGGCTTAATATCATCAACCCTGTTTACGTATACAGCCTAATAATTTCATAATTAGAACAACATGCATGACTATGCTACATTCCTTACAACATGTCTGATCGAGAAACGAAACACATATAACATAGGTCTCGTATAAGATGAAAAGAGCACAAATGTAGATATGACAATATTTTTACTAATCGTAAGAAGCAATCATCAAAGAATGTCACTGCATTAAATGATGCCAATATCTTTCTATTTCTAATACATGTAGCCTAATAGTAGAATAAACAATATAGGCCGAAGTTTTTAGCTTTTAAGGCAAGAGGCTATATGAAGCCAGTTATCTACGAATTATTATAGGCTACCAATTTAACAGCACAAGCGTTATGCAGGTATTGGTTTAATGCATTTCATTTTTTCATGTATTATTTGTTTTATTTCACGCAAAATGATGTATACAAAATTCTGTCTAACACAGTGTGCATTACATCTTGCTTAATGGATTAAATTCACAAGGAAGCCATATGTTAAGCATAGTTTAAAAAGCTAATTAGACAAACTATCAGATAGACATTTAAGGTAGGTCTATATCAAAGTTGATGATAGCACAGTTTTATCATAGAAAGATCAATCGTGTGGTTGAAGTAGGTTACACATGTACATACATGTAAGCTTGCATGTAGATGACTTGCTATGACATGATATGGTCATACACATAGGCAGAATTTTTCCAAGAAAACCGCAAATGATCATTCATGGTCAATTTCTTTAATCTTGGGTTCTCACTCTTGGGGTGGTACCCAAGCTCTTGGGTCCGCACCCCAGGATTCTTGGACACCCCCCAAGACCACCCAAAACCCAAGAGTGAACCCAAGACCCAAGAACCAACCTTGCTCAAACTTCGGAAATCCGATGCCGAAACATTAAAAGACACATGTTACTATAACTACAGTCCCACAGGCGCTTAGTTTCCAGTGACTGGCAAAGGAAAGACAACAGCACTTTCATTCTAGCAAGTGTCACCGTTAAAAAAACACTGTCTGCACTGAAATAATGGAATTTCTCCTGTTATTTCAGTGCTATATTTAAAAGGCAGACGTTAAAAGGAGAAAGTTAAGTAAGTAAGTATAGTTACAGGCAGAGTTGGTGTCCCACATAAGGCCCAGCGTTTACTAGGATCCACTCTCAAGAAAGCATTGTTGTGGTGAAACTTTGAAATGACCCGCTTACTCACCCTCAGTGCCATTGGAAATGTCTGGAGTTTACTGAAGGACGGTGTGAGGCAATCAATTCTTCTTACAAAATGGTTTTTCTCGACCTAAAGTTTTGCATGCCAAGGCAAGATTGTGAGAGTTTAGAGAAAATCGAAAAGTACGAGTAATCAACATCCTGATTGAAAGCGTGCATTTTTGTAATCAACAGGTAATTGAACTCTGGTGAGGTTGCGAAATGTTAGTGACCACCAGAGAAGGCACCGTGCACTGTCTACAGAGCGATCGAACAACCAAGAAAATTTATTTCACCTTTATTTTCATATATCTACCAAATTTGGACCTATAATTGACAAAATTTCATCAAAATCAGAAATATTTTGATGGCCCGCTTTTTGTGATCATCACTTTATAAAAAGTGAGTGCCAACAACCGGTATACACATGCAGTGTGCCAACAGCCCTCATTTAAAGGCACGTGTGTGTCTTTACGTGTCTGTGCGCACATCCGTGTGTGTATGAATTGTGATGTGTTTATGATGGAAATGTTTCATTATAATCACTTGCTTTCGTTGAAGATTGTGCTGACCACATTCAATAGTATCAGAACATCAAAACTAGTAAAAATTCCTGAAACATGTTTATTGCAGAAGGATACACTAACAACATGTTCCTTAGATGTGCACTGATGTCTGAAGAGAAATGAATATCCTTGAAAGTCGTAAAGATCAAATGCGTGATCTTTCCATCACATTACCACACTGGGCAAGATTTGATACGATAGAAACATCAGAAATCAAAAGCATTAGTAAAATGTCTACTTTTTGGTTTTATCGCTTGTATCTCATCAAAAATGAAAAGTGCAGAATAAGTTCGGAATTTTCACTGAATTTCATGTGGTCCCGAAACTTTCTATCCATTTGAACTTCAAAGTTGTCTTTCAACCATCATCATTCAATGGCAAAGATGTGGGTTCTGGCTTCAAACTTAACCAACATAATCAGACACCACTTCACTGTAAAGCTTAGTCAAATTCTTATTTTTATACGCAAGACCCAATAGAAGAATTGTTCGTTGTCGCTTAACTATCAAAACGTATTGCTTTGGATAAATTTCTCTCGTCCTCATATGGTCTTTAGTAGTATTTTGTAAAAATCCCGTATCCCATTTTGCAAAGTAGTCACTTGAGAAGTTATCATTTGGACCTGTAACACTCGGAAAACATGAAATCGTGGACTTATATTTGGGTGGAGGACAATATACACGTTGACGAATTTGAAATATTTTGTGTGTAAGAAATATTCCGTCCAATTCCTTTACGACATCCTCAAACGTATTCGATCCGGCTCGCAATTTGACATCTTTCAACCAGATGAAGGACCTCGCTGTTTTCTCCATTTTCTCTATTTTCTCATTTGTCTTATTAATTTTGACACTATTCAAGCTTCCATCAACTGAGAAATGGATCAACAATCGCCTCCCTGAAACAATAAGTGAATTGTCTTCAATCTTTCAAAATAATTGAGAAAATCAACACACTGTATACGTAAATTACATACAAACATATACTAAAATCACATACAATTTGAAAATAGCATTTGATACGAGATTCTCGTATGCTTACAGAGATCTGGTATGTTTTTCATGCGAAGGGATCACTTACTTTCGTATGTGATTGGCATGTAGCGATACGAACTATTCTATCTGTGATTGACTGTTTTACATTGAAATACGAGTTGTTGGTATGTTATATATACGAGACCCTATGCAAATTCGTAGAACTTCGTATGGGTTTCGTATGTAGAGCTTTAAGTCGCCTATCAAGTTCTTTAAAATCATTTTTAAAAAATTATATATATATATATATATAATGCAAAACATAAACCTACGGAGAATCAAAACTCAAAATTAACTTAAACGCCAATCGATTTCTGCCGCCTACGACGACTTCTCAAGGCAAACTAATGTATTATAACCAAATACAAAATATTGAAATCAATGATATCAAAGCTAACGAAGACGTACATAGTATATAGTGTGGTTTTGCGTTCATGACCATATTTGCGTTCATGAATTTTAATGTGTTCTTATTTCGGATTGATAATATGCTTAATTTCAAAATTACATAATGCATAATTGTTGATGGTTATATATTTATTGATTATTTATGAAATGCCTTAGACTTACGTGCATGAAAATCGAATTCAGTATTGAAAGTTTGACTCTTAAATGTCATTATCCTACTACTCACAAAACAGTAGTAAGTGCCATGAAAGCTTTAAGCGATCTTTATTGACAAAAGGCCTTAAATCATACGAAATGCATACCAATAATTGCAAAGATATACCCAAAAAATATATTGGTATGCATTCTTCGTGTGTGATTGGTCTTGAGCGTTTTACAGTGCACAACAATGTCACATTCAAAATTTCCTCATTCTTCATTATGATAAAATTTGCGTTCATAGATCGTTGAAGTGGTGTTTTAACATCAATTGTATCTAAATACAGGGCATTTACTAAACACCCTGTCTAGTCACCAAAATTCTTGTTGTGTGCCATTCCTAATGTGTGTTTGTTGTTGATGCGGTACTTAAGACATTAAAAAAACTAACGCACTACGAATTACAGTCTCTCGTTATTTTACGCGAGAATCCCAACCTAGGTCTGTAATAACTTACAAGTTTGTGATAATGAGAAACAAACTGCTGTGAACAATTTTATCATTAAGTACCACATCAACAGCAAACACACATTAGGAATCAGAGTCTGTCGTTATTTTGCGCGAGAATCCCGACTTATGCCCGCAAAAAAATTCATTCAAAAATTTCATTTCCGCCCTTTATCTACCTTGGTAGCTTAAGTTTTGTTACTTTTGATATTTAGGTTATTTACCCAATTGTTATTAGTTCATATTTCTTAAGTCTTTTAGATGATAGGCTTGCATGCTTTCAATTTTTCCATTAATTGTTTCATTCATGAGATTTAGCGTAACGTCCAGAAAATTGACCACCTATCGAAAACAAGAAGCCATATCGAAAACAAGATCAGGAAACTGTGAACATAAATACAAAATCAAACCATCCTTAATCGATTATTAAGCAATGGCCAATGACAGTCGAAAGGAGAATAAGCGAGTTATCTTCAAATGAAACGATATTCAAGGAATCGGTCAACCATTACCAAGAAATTTTGAATAAAAATGGGCACAGACACAAGCTTGAATATCAAAGTCAAGACAATCAAGTTGGTGATGAAAAGAAAAGAAGATCAAGATCTGTTATATGGTTTAATCCCCCGTACAGCAGGACCGTATCAACCAACGTTGGCAAGTATTTTGGGAGTGGTCATCGCCTCAGCAAAATTTTCAATAGGAATGCAGTGAAAGTTAGCTACAGCTGTATGCCAAACTTCAAATCTCTAATTAGTGTGCACAACAGAAAAATATTAAAAAGTGAAGAGAAGAATAGAAAAGAATGCAACTGTCAAAATAAAGGATAAAATAAGATATAAAATAAAGCATTGTTGTGGTGAAACTTTGAAATGGCCCGCTTGCTCACCCTCAGTCCCATTGAAAATGTTTAGAGTTTACTGAAGGACGGTGTGAGGCGATCAATTCTTCCTAGAAATGGTTTTTCTCGATTGGATGAAAAATGGATGAACAATGTCACTACCAATATAGTATATGAGGCCACCATAACCAATGAAAAAAGCGAAGATCAAGTAAAAGTTTATTTTGGGATTTGTGAAGGAACTTTTAAGCTGGCGTTTCCTAACCATCAAAAGTCATTTAATCACATCAAGTATAAGAGCAAAACAGAATTGTCAAAGGAATACTGGAGGATAAAAGAAAGTGGTGGTAATCCGATAGTAAAATGGAACATTAAAAGATTCTGCAAACCATTCAACCCTACTAGCAAGAGATGCGACCTTTGCATCAGTGAAAAATATTTCATTTTAAACTACAAAAGAGACAATCTGTTGAACACGTGTAGTGAGCTAGCGTCAAAGTGGAGGCATCGGAACAAATTCTTATTATCCAGAACGTGATGCGCTTGACTGACATCGCTTTCTTCGCGTGAATGATATTTATTCATTGCGTATTTTAAACGACTACATGCTATGTTCTGTGACAGTTGGCTTTGTATAGAGATATACTGTACATGAAACTCGGAGTACCAAAACTGAAGTAGTTTTCTCCATCAAATTTGGTATATATATATATATATATATATATATATATATATATATGTAAAAAATTTTTTTCAATCTCAGCAATTGGTTTGATATATTAAAATAATTGAAGTGAAAACACATGGAATGCACAAGCGCTTTCTATATTCTTCAGGTGCAAAGTGAAACAAAAAGCAAGATCATCATAATTTCAAATATACATTCATCATAGATATGGATGTTGCAAGGTAATTTACATAGCAGGACATGCACATGCATAGTAAATAGAAAAATAACTTTGTTATAGTTTATTATGCTAAAATACATCAACGATATCTAATTTATGTATTAGATTGAAACATAGATTTTAGTATAGAAGAACATATATGCGAACTAATATAAAATGCATCTCATATCAAAAGTGAATGAATTCATAAGAAACGCATAAAAGTGATTCATGAATTTAATTTTGGATGAAAGCGATCGATAAAATATTTTTCTTTACATTTACGTTCAATTTTGTTTTCAGAAAAAAGCTTGTAAAAAGGAAAGATTGACATGTTGTCCCTACCACACGTTTCTAGATGTTCACTTAATTTAATTTGTCTATAATTGGCATTCGAAATTTGTTGTTTGTGAACCCTTACTCTGGTTCTTAAAGATGTCCCAGTTTCTCCGATATAATAATTTTGACAACCGGGGCAGGTGATGACATATACAACATTACTGGTATCACAACTCATATTGCAATTTACATGGAAAATGTGTCCATCAAATGTATAAGAAGATCCTTCTTGTAGGATGTTACAAGTACCACATCTCAAGTCATTGCATTTATTTACTTTATATACTTGATCACTTTCAAATGTGGATTTACAAAGAATTCTTTTCAAATTTCGTGGTTGTCGTTTACTATTAATAAAAGTACAGTCTCCAAAAATTTCTTTAGTTTTATCGTCATTTTTCAATATTGAATTCACATGAGAAATAGCTGGTAATATGTTCATGTTTCTAGGGTTGTATGTGTGTACAAAAGGTATGACAGAATCAATATTATTTTTCTTATCACTTGTAAGAAAAAGTGACGAACGGTCAATCTTTAAAGATTTTGAAATGCTATTATCAATTAATGAGTGAGGATAGCCCTGTTGTAATAAGAATTGCCTTAATTCGTCCAGGCGGTTCCTTCGATTGACATCATCACTACAGATCATGCATATACGTCTCGCAAGACTGTAGGGGATCGCTCTTTTAACATAGCGGGGATGGCAGGAGGAGAAGTTTAGATATTGATGAGTGTCAGTTGTCTTATAGTAAATGTCAGTGTGTATTGTTTCTTCCTCTTTAATCACGAGAATATCAAGAAAAGGGATCGCCTTGTCACTTATTTCCATGGTGAATGAAATGTTGATATCAAGATCATTAAGAATATCATGAAATCGGTTTAACTTTTCAACGTCAAATTTCCAAATAATAAAACAGTCATCCAAGTATCTTTTCCAGTTACTCATTACATCATTTGTAGTATCACTACCCCACACTTCAATAAGGCGATTTTTCAATTGAATTTCAAGATAGCCAAGTGTTAGGTTTGCGTAAATTGGGGCCACTTTTGTGCCCATGTAAATTGTAATATGAGTTGTGATACCAGTAATGTTGTATATGTCATCACCTGCCCCGGTTGTCAAAATTATTATATCGGAGAATTAGGACATCTTTAAGAACCAGAGTAAGGGTTCACAAACAACAAATTTCGAATGCCAATTATAGACAAATTAAATTAAGTGAACATCTAGAAACGTGTGGTAGGGGCAACATGTCAATCTTTCCTTTTTACAAGCTTTTTTCTGAAAACAAAATTGAACGTAAATGTAAAGAAAAATATTTTATCGATCGCTTTCATCCAAAATTAAATTCATGAATCACTTTTATGCGTTTCTTATGAATTCATTCACTTTTGATATGAGATGCATTTTATATTAGTTCGCATATATGTTCTTCTATACTAAAATCTATGTTTCAATCTAATACATAAATTAGATATCGTTGATGTATTTTAGCATAATAAACTATAACAAAGTTATTTTTCTATTTACTATGCATGTGCATGTCCTGCTATGTAAATTACCTTGCAACATCCATATCTATGATGAATGTATATTTGAAATTATGATGATCTTGCTTTTTGTTTCACTTTGCACCTGAAGAATATAGAAAGCGCTTGTGCATTCCATGTGTTTTCACTTCAATTATTTTAATATATATATATATATATATATACTCAGAAGCAAATTTTTCTTCTTTCCTTCCTGAACACGATTTTTTGTTGTTGTTGAAATTGACCGCACGCTTGAAATGTACTTTTTGATGTCTGAGTTTTCATAGTTGTGTTTGAAACACGAATGTTTTTGTTCACATACATGTTCCCCATATTTTTCCATGTTTTCCAATGTATTTGGAAATAAACATTTATTGACTTATTGATATACATATAGTCAGTCCAATGTTTGCACTTGAAAAAATAAGAGTTGACGAATGCGTTGTGCATGATGCTAGTTTTTGATTTGATAAAAATGAGTTCGGTGGCTTTATTTATAAATAAACTAAGGTGAATCATTTATGAAAACCTTATGTAACGAGAAATGAATTACCAACTTCTTTCAAAAAAATAATCGTGCACTTTTCATTTTGCATGTAGACCATAGATTGGTGTCAGAGCTTTGACCTCGAACTATAGAGGACAAAAGCAGGTTTCTTTTATTGTAGTCGTGTCTACGCATTTTGCACTTGAGTCATGCCACTTGAAGTTTGGATCTAAAGTTTTGATGTAATCTGTTTGTCACACTGTTCCTACCTGCCTCCGAAGTTGATTGGTTAACCATGAGCAACGGGAGCCTCATCCATGCACGCAACATTGTGCTACAAGTAGGTTTAACTATCATACTTGTGGTTGCACTCGTAATAGAGCGGTGACCTTGCGGGATTCCCGTACTTCAAACCCGATCATTGTCCAAATTTATCGGGAGCCCGAATTTCGATTGTATGTAGCATCTTATACAGCATTTTCTCGAATGGGCTATAACCCACTTGAGAAAAGGAGTTTTTCGACGATGTTTATTATTAAATTATAAAAATAAATTGGCTAACACCAATATTTCAGAGAGCACCGTTGTCCATCATCAGGGCCTTCATGCATAAAGTGACATATCTGTTGACCATTTCTGACTTTAGTGTGCACTTTTTAGCAAAACATAAATCACCTTTAGAAAACAGATTAGCTGAGGCCCGCTTCATCCGCGAGAACAGACCGGAGCTCAATCGCAAACACGAGCTGGTCGCCTGAGCGATACTCCGCTATGCGGTGTCGGGATTTGTCAAAGGCTGCTATTTAAGGAAATCACACAGTACTGCTGGTCTTCTTCTAGCACTGACGCTGTGACTGGGTCACGAAACGTTTGCTGTTTTGTAAACTATTTTAATTTCTTTTATTTTACTTTGAAACAGCCGTAATTAAAGGGAGTGCCTACATTGATTTCTTTTCTTGATCGACGATAAAGTGACATATCGACAATCGTAACAACAGTGAACGATATTCTGGACAAATGACGCAGCACGCAGCAAAACGGATATTATCAAACTCCCTTCCTATCTCCACTATGTTGAACTATGCGTTCTACATTTTCTAATGTAGAACGGAATTTCTATGAATCAAAATACATGTAATCCAATGGGCTACCGTGCTACATTTTTTTACCCTACAATGCACCCAAATTGCAAGTAAGCTTAGATGATATCTTGGGTATAGATAATAAGGCTACACCTCATGCAAATGCCAGTTAAATATCGGTTCACTTGAAATTCAAATGAAGGAAATGCACATAGAAGTAGATAATATTACTTTCTATGGTATTGTTAATTTCTATGGAAATGCATGACATCAATATTGGATAGGCTATCTACTAGGACTTTGGATGCCATGGAAAGCCAACCACGTTTGTGTTCTTAGCAGATTGTCTATATCGTCACTGGTCCATAGAGTTCATTGACATTTCTTGATCGTTTGATAATAGTGATATAACTACTCCATCTGTACTACCATAGAAAGATGTAGCACTCGGCTTCGCCTCGTGCTACATTTTCTGTGGTAGTACAGATGTCGTAGTTATATCACTATAATGAAGATCACAGCCTAATAATAATTACATAGATATCGCGAACTACCAGTACTAATACAGGTTTTCCTGCACGACAACGGCAGCTACCGAATCAAGAGCGGCACTTTAATTTCTAAAACGTTAAAAGACAAAATATTACGTCATTTCACAATTGAGAGCGACAACAATAAATAAACTGCAGCAAAATAGTTCAATTGTGTCTCTATCAGATTAGTGAGCGGTATTTCACGTGAAGAATAAATGATATCTATTCGGTTTGATCCAAAGCCCTATATAGATGTCTTCACATCTGCTAAATTAACTTATCAATATGGAGCGCCAGCGAATACCTTCTGATGTTAAACGCAGAATCATTATGGCTCACGAAGCCGGAGATGATTATATTGAAGCCGCTCGAGTTCTCGGTGTAAAACGGAGTACTGCGTATTCAATAGTACATCGTTATATACTTGGAGTCATTGAGCGTCCCAGAGGAAGAAGACGACACCAGAAGATGGACGAAGATATGGCAAATACTGTGGTAGAGATTGTTGAATCCCAACCGGAATTCACGTTAGCCCAAATCAAAGCTGATCTACAAGCGCGGATGCCGGACAAGCCATCTGTCTCAATTCAAACTATCAGCACATGTCTGAGAAATCGTCTTATCTTCTTAAAGAAAATGGAGACTGTTCAAGTCAACCGCAATAGCCATGACGTCAGTGGAAAGGGCCGAGTATGCGAACTGGTATCTGCACACGGTCAACGCAAACCATCCGCCAACATTTATTTTTGTGGACGAATCCGGCTTTAATTTATGGATCAGTCGCACACGAGGTCGTGCCAGACGGGGAGAGCGAGCTGTCAGGATTGTTCATGGACAGCGCGGGCGGAATTTTGCTCTCATCTTGGCGGTCTCTAATGAAGGTGTCTTCCATCATGAATTCTACGAAGGTGGAACCTCCTGTGAGAGATTTAACTCCTGGCTAGAAGAAGCGTCCATTGCGGCTAGGGCTGGACCTCGTGTATTCGTCATGGATAATGCTCCGTGCCACAATAGAGCCCGTGAAGTCAGTTTGCGAGAGGGACACTCTATTAGGTACTTACCGCCCTACTCTCCATTTCTCAATATCGCAGAGAACGCGTTTTCCATGTGGAAAGCGGCTTTCAAGAGAGAAGTAGCTGAGATTCGTGAGCAGTTACACAACTACACAGGACAACAGCGGAATTTGACACAGGACAACAGCGGAATTTGACCTTACTGCAACTCGCCTCCCAAAACATGAGTGCCATCACTGCAAATAAGATGGGAAGGTCTTCCAGACGTATGGGCAGATTGATGCCTAGACTAATTAATCGCGAGGATGTCTTACAAAACCATCAATGAATATTACGGTACTTGTTTTGTTTCATAATGTTCCATTATCAAAACTTTTTCGTATTGACTTACCTTTTCGTAAAAAAAGTTTTTAATGACTTAATTGTATTACCTTTATGAATTAAAATAATTTATCAAACTTTTCCTTTTGACATATTTTACCTTTTCGAATTAAAAAAATTATCAAAACTTTTTGTATTGACTTACCTGTTGAATAAAATATAATTGAATATGAAAAGCCGTTTATGATTTCAGGTTGCCACTCATTAAGCTTATTATTATCACTACCGATTAAAAACAATATCATTCAATTGAAAACGCTGCTGATTAACAGAAATACCGTTGTTGCATCTTAAAACATATTCTTTAATCTGATAGTCGCATTGTCGAACTGGAAAACCTGTACTGACAGTGAGATAACTCGCGCCAGACACCTCATCCTTGCGAAAGACGACGAACACTACGATGATTGATAACCCACGTGCTGTATGATCTGTATTCGAAGGCGGCTTGTATTCGACAAAATACATTGTTCTATTTGTGGCTATTAAGATAAATATTTACATTAAAAATTGGATAACATTCAAGACATAGAGCAAGTTAAACATGAGCTCATTTAATTCAATAGAAACTGCTATCACATTGTAGATGCTACTGATGCTGAGTTGTTATTCTACTCAATATGCTTGCTCTGAGTGAAACCGCTATCACGTTCGTCTCAACCGCATACCAACTTACTATGACAATTATCTATGTTTTTAAATCCTGCCGCTGTTCTGACTGTTATTAATTACTTGTACTTACTTGGAAAACGGTGAGCGTGTAAGTAGTTTCTAAGGTGATAAGAAGGTACAAAAAATACATAGTTTTGCCGGCTAAACATGCTATTATAGTTTATTATTACTTATACATGTATTTATTATGTTCTATATGAACAGATGTTCCTGAAGTTGTCATTTTAGGTTTCACTTTTCAAAAGAAATGTTTCTGGGAATTGGTGGGTCCAAATAAGTGAAAACCTATACATTTTGAACCGGCTGCTGTCGCTAAACTGCGTTTGTACTAAGTTGTATGTATTATTATAGCGCTGAAAATGTTAACTTCAAAATCTTGTAATATGCATCAAAATTTAAAGTGCTAAAAGTTGACCTCAAAAAATTACCTATAATCGATATGAAAGCGTTCTTATCACCGGACAAAGGCGGAAATTCCTTTCTTCATACGTCGTATAATGAAATCATTCTTTGTGCAAACACAGTTTAGCGACAGCAGCCCTTTAAAGAAATGTATATGTTTACACTAATTTGGAGTCACCAATTCCAAGAAACATTATTTTTGAAAAGTGAAGCTTAGAATGACAAATTCAGGCCATCGCACAAATGCAGTCAAGATTACGTGACTGAACTCGAACAGGAGCTGTCTCTAAATTCAAGAAAGAAGGGAGTTAGAAAATACATGGCCATGTTTTACGACCAACTGTGTATTGTCTATAGCGGAAATATCGACAAAATCTTCCGTATTTACTGATTCACATAGGATATTACCTGGATATGTATCTGAATATCACTCGAGGAACATTATTTGAAGACAGTCTGTCTTGAAATATTCGAAAAAAAATTTTAGGGCAGGCGATGGGCGATATTGAATTTATGTCTTACTCAAGTTATGCTCAATATGTAGGACCCGATATGGATATGTGCTACAATTGTTTTGGTGCAATCAGACCACATTGCTCGAGATCGGTGTCTCTAATGATCATAAACAAACTGTTTTCGAAAAGGATCTTACATTTGCAACCTTTCCTCTGGCATATTTTATTTGCCATTTCTTTCCCAATGCATTTCACACCGTATGTTGACAGAGTACAATGTCTTCTTCTGATTATTATGTCACCGCATGATTCACCGCATACAGACAAGTCTGACCAAGGTGACCATTTGCCTGAAGAAAAAGAAACATTGAAATGTAATCATGCATAATTAATGTACGTAGCCTACATTGTAAATTGTTTGATATGATAACTCTACAACGGACTCTAGAATTGCTCGAGATTCTGAACTTCCTAAGCAGTACCTCTGAATCACTTGCATTTCATGTTAATTCTGTGAGCTTTGTAATGTCATCAACAGAAGAAGGATATTGCAATATAAAACATGCTGCATATTCAAACCAAAAGGATGATCAATCATTAATTCACTAATGAATTTCATTTTCATTTTCTTTTTCGTTCATTTTCAGTTTCTTCCATTTTATCCAAAATGGAGACATTCACGTTATGCTCTTGATGGTGATGGTTCAGACAATGCAGTAAGTATACGTAGGTAGAGTGTCGACTCAAAAAAATCTGTACAGTGAAAATTTTTATATTGAAGGATTCAGTTTTTTGTGGAGTACGTTCCTGCGGTCCAAAAACTTATTTGAGCAATTTTCAAAAAGCTAAAATTATGCAAATAGGAGGTCCTATATATACTACCAACACAGAAACCCCTTTTTTAAGTAGTATGAAGCAAGTTGGATATCAAAAGGAATGAATATTTGCTAATAAGCATCCTAATTAAGCGGAAATTAGTGACTGTCAAGGGAATTTCATGAACCGCACTATTACGGAAGTCTTCATGAAAAAGTCGAGATTTTATTGTGCTTTCCTGACTGAAATTATTTGTTTTTTATTCTATTTTCATCGGCATGAATTTTTGATTCACTAGATTTATGTTTGCTCATTTCATGAATCTGAATAGTGGTGTGGAACCATTTACATCTTTCAAAGTTAGTTGAAATCATTATCTTTTATTCTATTATTTTGTTCTACCAGTGGCAGGTTGCTTATGATATGATCACGCTTAAGAAGATTCTCTTGATGTTCAGCATGAAAGCAATAGCAGGTCATCGAGCTGCTAATATAATTAACATTACCTCACCAAGCCTGTCATGACACGGAGAATCTGTAAAATACCATCATTCCTTCTGCATTACAATCCTGATCAATCAAAAGACTGCAAAAAATTGCATATCTCACATTTGGAAACACTACCAACTGTATCCCCCTCGAGTTCATCTAATAAAATCGAAATTGTATACACATTGGGGATTTAATAAATGCGGAGCTGCGACTCTACCTAATATACCTACTCTATGATTCAGACAATTGAATGATGCTGCTTTCTCTTCATCATGTCCGATGTCAAATCGATGTCCATTTATTCTCTCCCTGAGAGACTTCCCTGCTTCACCAATAGGTAAAAAAGAACGACTTACAGATTCGAGAGCGTACATAATGTGCTGTTTGTAGTATCAGCCGTTTCTATAACATACGAAAGACCTGTGACTGGTAATGTTGTTGATGATTGATTAGAAATTATTTTGCATGTTTCACAGCGCACTGAGCCACCAGGTGAAACGTTTCTGATTTTCTTAGGTCTTAAATTTCGTGGGATTTCATATAATTGTGAAGAGACAAGAAATTGCTTCATCTTACTGTAAATGGCGGCGGCCTCCACAAAAGTTATGTCTATCAAAAATCGACTTCACTTCACAAAAAGTTGATGGATGACATGTGACAATGAAAGGATTGATTTGAACGTCATCGACTTTCAGTTTTTATTCCGGAACAGTGTCTCACAGTTGAGGCAATATAACCTCTTCCAACTAAAGCCGGACCTAATTCCTGGAGCTGAATTTGAACTTCAATAGAATAGATACGTCGATCCGATGAAGCCTGAGAGCAAACAATTGGGATTCTTTGTCCCATACCCATTCTATTCCCACAGGATTCCAATGAGGAAATCCTGCTCCCACGGCAAGTCTGAGTATCTTGCAATCGATGAGATGCCTCGTTGCAATAATAGTCTTCCAAATGACGATCGCATGTCCTTTGTCGGCAGACTCTATAACAAAGCTCGGATTTCTTTGGATAGATTTCAATATTTTGAATTCTTCTCAACTTAGATTACTCTAATGATTCAATGCCTCCGACTTTCACGATGTCGAAATGATATTTCAATGCGCTTTGCTCTTGGCACCACCATGAAAAATGGCTTGCCGGCTGGGAATTGAACCCAGTCTTCGAACTGCTAGTGCGACATGAAGATCACCAAGACCAGCGAAGCACGCCTCCATCATTCTGTCAAGAGCAAGTAAAGCTTTCGCGGCGCATTATGACGTTACCTTCCTGGTTTGTTTATAAGACAATAGCAACCGCTTCCAGGCGAACTCGGGCAATCGATCTCATGATTCAATGCATTCACGAGGTTGAAATGATATTTCAATGCGTCTTGCTCTTGGCACCACCACGAAATTGGCACCACATGTACGTATCTTCAAATTCATATCTGATGAAAATACGGCAACTTACACATACATGAGTTAATTTATTTAAATTGAAATTATTCATATGTAGACGAAAACGTATACGCATCATACAAAAAGAAGCTTATCTAGTGAAGGATAAAATCCCATACGTTAGCCCATTAAGACTGATCCACACCCTTGCTAATTAATCGATAATCCACTGACACAGAAGTTAAAGTTGACACAATATCAACTTTTTCTATAAAATTGCATGAGAAAAAGACGTAGCTTGCAGTCAATCTGTTCACCACAATCCAAAATTCATTGCTTCATTTAGAACGACTCAATAGGCCTAATTCACTCATTAAAGAAACAAATGTGAGATAACCAGGGTTGGCCGGTAAAAACCACCAGCATTTGTGACTATTTTTTGGCTAAAACTGGCAAAAACTGGCTAAAGCTATTTTTCCAGTATTACTACTTAAGTTTTTTGGATAATAAGGGATCATAGTCATCTTACTTTATTGATGAAGGTTAGTCGCAATAAGTTCATTTTATGTTCTTTTGTTGAGATTATAATTGAAGCTGTTCAGACTTACATTATACCTCACTTGATCAAGATTGCTGCTGCGAACTATGTTATTTAATTATTATTTGTTCTTGCAAATCATGGTTTTCTGCAACAGTCACAAGCATCAGTACATTAAGTACATTTCTAAAATAAATAGAAATGCATTCTAAGTGACTGTTGCACATTGTCTGATTTGGGAGTTGAGATTTTGTGGTGCAGAGGCTATTTGATAGAATGTTCTCTCTGTGTTCATGGGACCTGGGTCAAATCTAGATCTGATGAAAACTAAGCTACTATTACAATACACTCTACATTCTTGCTGAACACTCAACACAGAAGAATGACAGTGGGATTATTGAAGCTCGTCCACATAAAGAAAGTGGTTTGCTTAATTTAGATATATTTGTAAACCATTATATATTCATATATTCATTTTCATTTTTCCATTCATTTGATGATAATTCTGCGAGTAACAACTCCTGTTACATGAACCAAAGAGCCAAAATGGTGCTGAAGTCTACATTTGTTCTTAAATCACAAGAAAAGGGCAGAGCAATCGTAAAGAAAGACAACATCGTTTGTTGTTCGTTATAAAAACATATCATGTGGCTTCATCACAGAATGAATGTCATGTTTTGGAAGATTGAGTTGCAAACTGTAAACCGTATCGGCGTGTATGCTTTGTTATATAAATATTGCGAACTGATCTTTAGACCGTTAAAAAATGATTACTGGCAACTTATACATGTAGTTCAAACCAGGGTTGGCCGGTAAAAACCACCAGCTTTTGTCACCATTTTTCGGCTAAAACTGGCAAAAACTGGCTAAAACTATTTTCCCAGCATTGCTACTTAAGTTTTTTGGGTACTAAGGGATCATCGTCACTCCTTACTTTATTGATGAACGTTAGTCGCAATAAGTTCATTTTGCTTTTTCATCATTCGATAAACATTTAGACCTGTATTTTTACAATTCAAACCTATCAATATCGCATTTCAATCAGGAATATGTTCCAAGTATAGGTGTAAGAGTATGAATTATTTTAAAAAATACTGTTATAAAGTTGTTATACATTATTCTTCTAAGCGTGCACGCATTTTGTTGCTTTACAAATTTCATTCATTGTAAGATGCAACAGACGTCCATGCTGGAAGGAAATCACTTAGCGCTATATAAAAGATCGAAAACAGGCATTCCATTAAGCTAGAAGGGTTGGAAAATGTAGAAATCTGGTCTCGGATTTCTACGATTAACCTCCCTGCTGATCTCATAGAATAGCTTGTTTTCTAAATCTGTCGCAAATGTCCCACACCCATTACCCGAGTATTATTATGAAATTTATCCTGTACTCCCAGAAGGACTAGATTAAACATTTTGCCCCTCAACATTTTTCATGTCATGGTAATTTACCCTCACATATTTAGAGGATAAAGTTATGTTAGATGAATTTAAGCCCGAAAGCAAAGTTTTGATTTCAGCTCAAAATATGGAAATTTCAAGAACTTTAAACAAACTTGTATATAACAGTAATGTCAAAATTGTTTGTCGCTCTCAGATTCTATATTAACAATATTAGTTTTACAGCTTACTGGACATGTTCTGTTGTTGAGATTATAACTGAAGCTGTTCAGACCAAAGTGTTTATGTACTTATGTCTCTTATGTACTGACTTTGGTTCAGACATACATTATACCTCACTTCATCCCAAAAAGGTCGAGGTCAAGGCCCTTCAAATTATAAACCGAAGAACCCTTTGTCGCATCTGTTTGCGTGACAAAGTGTAAATTAATAAAAGACGATCACAACCATCCCTTTGCGCTTTGCTGGTCAACCGGCCGGTTGGTTGACTTCGACCAACCAGTAGGTTGGTCGGAAAACTGGAAGGACCGGTTTCAACCCTGCTACAGAATGATGGCGTGCTTGTAAGTGAATTGCAACGACTGAACTCAAAACGTTTGACAACATAGTCTCCTCTCTTTTCTGTTCATTTGATGATAAAGATCTTAATCGCCTCAAATCTTTACCGCGCACAAAACGTCGACTTCGGGGTCTCATAATACTTTCAAAAGTCAAGATAAACTCATTGACGAACATTCGCCTGACGTCGAAATAATGACAATTTGTCAAGTTCCAAAGATGCTTGCTTTAGCTGAAATCGAATGCTCGGATGGCCTCACAGTCTTGCATTTGTGACTTGGTATTGCATGTATCTATGCTTTATAGCGCTTTCTCACCATTTAGAATTGAAGTGATAATATTTGCTTTTCAGTTTATGTGGGAGTGAAAAGATGTGAACTGCCGCGAGGAAAAATCAACTTTTCAGTCCCACTTATAGAAATTAATGATACCATAGAAAGTCCTTCTATCACTCAGTAGGACATTATCAGCTTCAAATTATTATATGCATAATCCAAAGATTTGCATTGCGGCAATGGAGACAGTACATTATCACACTACAGTATGTTCCAATGGGATTTCAATGCTTAAGCAGATAATGTCCGGAAAAATATCTATATGCATAAGTACTCTAGAGATATAATATCATACTAGCGGTTTTTTGCGTAAATTACGCAAGTGGTATTGAAATGTCAGGAGGAGCCCGTCCAAGTTGTTTTTGCCATCGTTTAAAGTGTTAACGTTTTGATCTAAGAAATGTGATGACAGTTGATGTAATTTTCTCGATAGGCTAGATGTAATGTCATGTTATTGGCTTATTTTTAGTCAGACAATATAATATATGTACAGTAACCCTAGAAATTTCTAGTTAAAAAAGAGTATCACGTTTCAACATTTCCGATAATTGAAGAAGTCATTAATATACATGGCAAATAATCAACGCCTATTGATAACTGATCGTTCATGCACTCGTACAGTTTACTGGTCGATTTCGAGTATAGTCCCACTGGAAGCAATAATTTTTATTTTTTTTCGTGAATGTCCATCACCAATATTATTCAAATCAATCTGGTTGCTATCGACATTTTTTCTGCTCCTTGAATTATCAAGGATGCGGTATTTGTTTGGTCTTTTGAAATGCGTTTATAGCTGTTAACGCCTTTTTCACTACGATGACCTATCATTTTGATTATTATTTTACTGTCAAGTCCTGCGGCAAACATACGAGTTGCCGAACTAGCACGCAAAGAATGAGTGGTATGATATCCACTGTATCCGGCCTTTTTCATTATGTCACCAACCATAGACTCAATTGTGTGCAAGCCTACCGGCTGAATGGAATACCACACATTTCCTCTCGCGTTTACTAATGGCCGAAGGTATAATCGCGAAACCCCTGGAGGACGATGACTTAACTATTATTCAAATATATAGGGAGGGCTTTTGTCTATATCGCTTTGATTTTCAATCGCTCTGACTTCCTTTATGTCACTATTGATGTCTTTCAGTGTTCCACTGTGGTTCTTCGACTTCTTTTCGGTAAAAAACAATACTTTCATTCCATCTTCATTTCTGACTTCAAATTAATCAATTGTTAAAAGTGAATGTTCGGAGCCACCACGTAAGGAGAAGTTCAGGCCAACACTAAATAGGATGGTGTTCAGCAGTTTTTGTGGCGTGTCAGAACCCAGTAATCCCATTTGCCATAACTTATCCTCTTGCTCCTTGGTGATAATTTCTGCCTGTTTCTTTGGAATATTCATTCCCGCCGTCGCTGATTTCGCCATCATTGAATCAAGGCAGCCTCTGATGGCTTTGAACTTGCCATCACTCAAAAAATGATAATTTTCATTTTTATGATTCATGTTGATGTACTGCTGTAGTTGTAATACCAATTCCTTCAAAGTTTTTGGCCTAAATATGCAACCCTTTTTATCTTTTATTTCGCAAATAAAGCGAGGGATTGCAAAGTTTAACTCTTCAATTGAAAAATCTTCTATTGGTTTCTGAGGTATACGAAAGTTTTCATCGGGATTCTCATTCCTTTTTTGTCGCCAAGAATCAAAATGGCGATACGCCTATATTCTTTTGGATTTCGTGTTAAAAGGAATGCTTCCTAACGACAACTTTTCAATTTCTTCATCTGTTACGAAATTAATATCATCTGCCGGTATATCATCAGCAATCAAACTAGATTTTATGTCCAAATTAAAATCAGTAATCTTCCTGGTATTAATATTAAAGCAGTTATTCATCTTGCTTCAGCAACAAAATGACAACAGTATTTAAATGTATGGAAATCTTGAAGCACACATTTTCTCTCTCATCTTCGTACCATGAATAGCAAGCAAAAATTTAAAATAACCACTTTGGCAGATTTTATAAAATTACCGAATGACCAGTTGGGTGAATGCATTGATAGATTGCTTGCAAGTTGCTTATGAGTATAAAAAGAGATTGATAAGATTTGGTAATGGAATAAGCTACAATGTGCGTTACATTAAATGTGGAAGATTTTCATTTAACAGATAACATTTCAATATGTGCATAAAATAGTATTCTACAGTCCTAAGCAAGGTCAGATGTGATTAAAGAAAGACGATTTACAGATATCATAGAACTTCAAATGATAAGTAACTGTAGCCCCCCTATAATAGTATAGGCACCCTCCTCAAATAGTAGCTCCCTCAATGCTATAGCAAGTCACCCTTGAATAGCAATTGTCTTCACAAAATAACAGCTGCTCACGGACTGTAGCTACCCTTGCTTGGACATTTGCCGACCTCGAATAGTTCTTGCATTGTACTGTAGCTGCCCTTGAATAGTGCTCACCATCAAACAATGGCCGACTAAGAATAGTTGTTGCATTGCAACTACCCTTGAATAGTGCCACCATGAGATAATAGACGACCTCGAATGGTAACCGCTATTGCATAGTAGTCGGCCTCGGGTCTCAGATAAGCCGCCCTTACATTGTGCCATGATAATGTCTTTATTGGTGGCTACTCAATTCGCACAGCTTTGAAATTTAGTTCATAATAGTAGCCGTCTCAATCTTGCCTCTGTATCGCGAACATACATGAATAAATTCATCCCGATATATATTTTAATCTCATTGAAAGAGTACTTGAATTTTGATGAAGAATTACTTTATTTCATGTCTAAGGATTTAAAAATGTTAATTTATAAGATTAATTGATAATAAGAGAATTAATTAATAATAAGATTAATCAATTAATAAGAGTTTAAAAATTCAGTAAATTCTTTAACTTGCCTGAAAATTCATTGACAATTCCTTTCGTTTTGTCGACGATTGTTTCATAGGCCTTCTTGAAGTTCTTTGTAATATCGTCAACGATCCTTTTGTCGCTGAGCATTTCTTTCGATCGACTCACAATCATTTTGGCTTGACGTTGCATAAAAACTTTATATTTTTCAAGATCAACTTCACATTTATTACAATGGATGAAGTCAATGAAAAGAACCAATGAAGCAACCAGAAAGAAAAACTGACCTTTTAGCGTCATTCTGAAAGAATAAAATGATACATGATAAATGCTTTTGGAATATCAGATTGTAGTTGACGATTTTTGACGGGGGTGGCTCACTATAGGTTGAAGAATCCTGCATAGGTAGTATATTCTGCACGATTTTTACCAAACACTGAGACTGCGACTGTGTCGCGAAACGTCTGTCTCTTGTATAATGTAATAATTTAGATTTAATAAGATGATTTCCAAACAACTCTTTGAGAATTTTTTTTTATTTAACCATCGTCCCACTAGGGCGCTCAACGCCCTCCCCTACCCCAGCGAATTTTATGAATCTTTTAAGCCAAGCAAGTTATGACCATTAACTTTAAATTTATGGCCATACATTTAAGTTTTATGGGATGAACTTTGTCGATTGAAGATTTCATGCAATTACTATGTTCTATTTGTAATAATTTATTCATCATCGTGTCCATGGTGCAATGAGAGCCTGCCATGTAAATGTTGAAAACTGATAGAAACTAAAAGCCGAAAGCGCATCTTTCTATGAATATGCACAAAGCACGGTCTACATGCGTAGTAACCATTTTAATTTTTGTTTTTATAAAGAGTTCTTCGCAGTTTGAAACACTTCTAGAATTAGATCGTGTAGCGTTTTGAACACACTGTTGGATTACTTTTATATAATATCCAATTATAAAATACGTAAAAGATCCCTGAAATTTTTGAATAAATCGAAATTGTCCAGAAATTTTCCATTTTTCAGACTGCTTGCTAGAATGTCTTATACATACAAAGCAATAAATCCGTACTGTAAATGTTCCTTTGTATACCCATCAAGCAGAATTACTTCTCGGAATTACATCATTTTGAGTCATCCTCCCTGTGGGAACGCATCTTGCTAATATCAACAGATTATCTTGCGAGGTAGCGATATTGTGGATAATTTTTCTAAAGGTTCATTTTCGCGTAAAAACTATCTCCGCATGTGAAAATGGTCATCATCTATCCAAAAACATGTGCAAAATTAAAAAACGACAGTTGGCGAAAAAGTTGCTATAATTAGTTGGTAGATATTTGTTTACTAATGCGAGCTGATTTATCGCCAACCGGGGAAATCGTGGATATTGTAGCAACTAATTAGTGGTAAGTAGTAATGTTCGTATAATACCTTTACATGAAAATATATTGTATACTCAGTCTGATCTGAAAAAAGGGATCTTTTTTAATTCACGAAGGCTTATACTAAAAAAGTATTTATCTTCCATAAATGTCGCAATAAATACTATTATATTATTCAAATATTTGTCATTGTTGTAAATTATTGAATGTCAAGAGATGTCATGAAAATTGATATAAGCGGATTCTCTGTATTTTTATCATTATCGAAGAATGATAGTCTGCACTTAGTTCTTAGATAGATTAGCCATATGTGGGTGATGGTGAGGAGGTGAGGGAGAAAATAGAGCCTCGGCTGTAGAGGCGGATTACTAAAGAAAATAAGAGAGAAAGTCACAAGTAAATGGTGGCATACAGAGCGCGAATTGTCGCCGGCGAACTTCGCCAGCGAATATGCTAAAAATTATTACTAAACTATTGCATGATAATATATAGCTGATTATCTACCAGCTTTTTGCCAGATTCGTTCCCACAGGGCTTCTACGTAAGCTTGCAAGTGAAGCTTCAACTTCTGCAAGAACCAAATATGTAAACTTTCCATCTCCGAAAGAGATAGGGGGGAGTCAAAAACAGATTAGCAAGTGATTGGAATGAAAGTTATATTATAGATTATTATTCGGCATTACTCGAATGAAACATCGATGTATTTATAGGGCACTATCTACAATGTATGTAGGTAAGCTGAGATGTACATGCAACTGTACAAAAACTGATACATGATTACATATTCTTAAAATGCATAATTTCCGTTGACTTACTCTTTCATGCTATCCTGCAAGATCGACTACAGAAGGCCTATCAACGTTTTGCACACTTTTTATAAAATCGGCCTTACAAAAAAGCGGGAAAATTTTCCTCTTCACTGCATTGCCGTCATTAAAAATCATTTCTTGCCAATTGGTCAACTACAGATTTTGTTTTGGAAAATATACTTCTCAAAATAATTCATTGAAATGACTATATTTTTTATCTGATCTATGCAATGAATGATCTACTGTATTATGCTAATTTTCTTCTGAGATAAAATCAATGAAACTTCATACAGAGTTGATCATAAAAAACGGACCACCTAAATTGTGTCAAAACTTCAATCGCCTCTCCTGCCCTTCAGAGAGCTTATGTTCTCAGCTTTTCAATGAGCCATTGCACGTTTGTACCCGTCATTGTTTAAGGTGGAAAGAGGTCAAAATGTGAAAATCGCCACTTTAAGAACCATGGCACTAAATCAGAGACAAGGTGAAAGGGATTTCTCTGAGCATTCTTTTGATGTATTGTTCGTCGAAATCGGTACTTTTTTAGAGAAGTTATGATGTCCCAAATTCATTGCATAATTTTCTGCATCTGTTGATTGTCGAAAAGTTGTTTACATCTTCTGGCGCTAACGAGGTCATCTTCATGCTTTCAATATCTATGTTGTCTAGACGTCTGCACCCTTTGTTTTTGCATTTTGCAGAAGCTCGAAAATAGAAAGACTCTCCCCATTTTCTGATTTCGATGTATGGATGTTTGTAGAACATACCACACATGTTTGTATCATTGTTTATCAAGAATGTCTACTATAATGGACACTGAGCAATGTATGATTTCTGTAAAGACTCGATAAGGGCAAGCCACACACGGAATTTCATTCACGACTGAAGGCTAGCTTCAGTTTAGATATTATAAAGTTTACTAGCATATAACAGCTATGTCTCCCATCATAAATGAAACATATTCTCTAACTGCTTAACATGCCTTGCCTTATTGAGATATTTAATGGCAGCCTATTTAACGAATAATTTTATCTCAACAACTGGTACTTTCAATCACATTATCTTATGCTGAATACTTCATTGCAATGAAATAGGTTACCATCGATCTGAATAGAAATAGAATCGAATAGAAATATTCACATTCTCTGATCGGCATGATCTTGTACCACAGAATTAGATTGTTTAAGCGTATCACTTCGCTAGAAGTGCAAACTGATTAAAAACGATGGCACATGCAGGAACTTACTGATTGGGCAAAATGAAATTTTTAATACATTACAGAGATAGGAAAAATAGTCGTGCGTTGCTTGCGGATTGCTGTGATTTCTTTCAAAATGCTCCGATCGCCACTATTCCTTCAGATTCGAAGAATTCAGATCATTGCGCAAAAGTTCTCTCGATAATGTTGGGTCCTCCGATCATTATTAAAAAAGTCAGCAGGCGCACGAAAAAACGTTCTCAAACTTCTCTGTAGAAGTTGACATCAACTGTACCTCTTTGCTGTATGATCTGGTTGATAACAGTCACTGCTGAAACTTTGCAAAATTTGACGTTTTATTGTTGAACTGGCTGCTCATTGTTCGATTGCTATGGTATTATCTATGGTTATTATGTCAGCAGATTGCGCCATTTCATTAACGTTACATGTTCCAATGTTTTCTTTCTTGACAAACAGAGTAAGGGACGACCGGTCTAATTCTGTGTCTTGTACATGTAGTCATGGGTTGCTATACTGCACTAAGAATTATCATTTTTGAATGAAGAAAAGCAATTAAATAAGTTGAAGAGGTCTCATTACGAGTGAATTAGTACTCGTATTAGAATTAGTGGATTCTTGGCAAATTATCACACTCGTATTTTTTTCGGGCACTCGGTATCAGTTCTCTAGTAAAACTTTGAGAGTGAAAACTCGTGCCGAACACTATTACCCTGGTCTGCATGTGTGAAAGACTTAAATGGCTTGAGCTTCTTGGTATTGAAAATATATTTCACTACCACTAAAAGTCAGAAACTTCCCTTTTTCAATTGATAGGCCGATGTAAGTAAAAAGTCAAACACAGCTAAAGACTCTATAGCTTAAAGAGGTTGGCCAGAGAGATTAACCTAGCGAAATTTGGAATGTGATGGAATAATAGAATGATGAGAGAATCTGAGGTTGCAAAGATAGACCTATCCTCATAATAGATACTTTCTTTGTTCGTTTTTGTAACAAATTTAATTAAATTAATAATTTTTTTGCTACTGTACTCGCAGTCCAAAGATGCCATGCATGGTCGAAATGTTGATAAATAGTCCGGCAGGCACAGCCAGTTACGGCAGGGAACGAGACCGAGAATTCCATAAAATTATTTGTATCCTATGATTTTCTGCTGTGGGGCTGTGTTCCCAGGTCCTCCTTCTTGTCAGACAGGATTTAAGAAAGGCACATGTAAACCCAATGGGAGGTGGATAAAACGTTTTGGAATATTCATGTTTTCTATGTCTTCTCTGATTAAATAAAAGAGATTTGATAATGACGATTATATAAGTAAATTTGTATTGTAATCATGCTTACGCAGCAGCAGTCTGGTAAGAATTCAACCTTCAGTAAGAAACATCCTGGTGTTGGGATCTCACATCAGCATCACATCTAGCAGAACAATAGAGATGCTTATAAAAGATACGCTAAGATTTTCTTCATTGTTATGTTCATCGTTGAAAAATATCGTCAGATGTTCTTAAAGTAGAAATTTTTTGGTAAAACTTATTGGTACTGCATCTCTTTGCACATTCAACGAATCTTGAAATCTTTGCATCATGGTAAAGCTAAATAATAGCTCATATCATCTGTCAATTTTTATTAAAAAATTTTGTCTTAATATTAAAATCCTGCATCAAAGAAAACGTTTAATTTTCTTTCGTAGGGCCTATTGACCACAACTGACCACTTAAGAAAGTAAAATGTATGTCAAAACTATGGAACGTAAGGTTTCATATGGTATATCGTTTGTTAAAATTGAACCAGGATTTCCAAACGAAAATTGCTTTTGAAAATCGGTTAACTTTTTGTACAATTATTTATGAAACGGTCAGTACAACATCATTCAATTGCAGCTTCACAAATTATAGTACATCTGTCCCATGATTTGTCCTATAAAGCTTTATAGATCAAATTTAATAATAAATAATAATAATAAAATAAAATAAAATAATAATAATTTAGCAATAATCTGCGTTTTGCTTGTGCCAAGTACTGGGTATCAGGATCAACCCGACATTCAAAATTATGCACAACGCTTAATAACTTTAGTTGATTGGTTTCATCTTTGAGACTAAATTGCTCCACTGTTTTACAAACTCCGAATGTTGTTTTTACAACATGATTCACTTTTCTCAATAATCTGATTAATAGGTTCACGTTTAAATTTGATATACCTGTAGGCTAGACGGATTGGTATCTTCCCATTCATATTGCTTCGTGTCTAACTAAAAATTGAATTAATTCAGCGAAAAACTCAACGGGGAAAGACGAAAGGAAAGTTGCAAAATTTTGATACTTCCGTTTGGAGGAGTAACATTTCATGCAAACATTTTAGGTCATTGATTTCATTTTCAATATATAATTTATATTACATTTTTTAATTGAAATATCCTATGATTCAAGAATTTTAATATTTTATGTAATCAGAGTTAACTTACGGCTTTGTTGAACTCAGCTCAACACGTAAATCTGTCCACGGCTGACTGATATATTTTTTCAAGAACTTTGAAGATATCTTTTGCCACTGTTCTAATTGCTAGCAAATAAGGTAAGTTCATGGACTCCTAGATATCTTCTAGAGACTAGTGACCTCTAGGGACTACTAGAGATCTCTAGAAGCTGTATATGTAGGAGTTCATGGGTAAATTTCAAAAAGCAGATTTCATGTTGCTGCCGCATGAAATAGATGTAGAACTCCAGGAAAAAGAAAATCCATTAGATATACTTCTTAATAGAAATCTAAAATACCATAGAAATACCATAGAGAGAGGGTTCTGTAACAATTTGCCAGAATTGTGAATTTTCCTTTGTCACAAGGCTGACCATCAGGGTAAGACAATGTCGGATATCTATAGACCAACTCGCATGATGCAGGTCTAAATTTTCAGACTGCTTGTCCATAGACTTCTAAATTTCTCTGGACAGGTAGGTTGAAATTTGTCTCATACATGTTCAGGCCAGCAATCCTAAATTAGACTACTGGAAATAGTTTGTCATCAAGCTTTATCAAATTTTAGAGAACGTATTGCCAGAACAATTCAGGTAAAACACAGTATGTGTCCATATTTATGTACATTGGGAGTAAGGACGCATGAGAATGAATGGTTATGCGTTGAATACATGTGCTAGACCTCCGCGAATTAGCCAATTTTTGCGATTTTTCTTCTAATAAGTCTCAGAAATGAGGCATCTGAGATGTCATGAACAAATTTCTTGCACATGCTGTCGAAATATTTCATTGAAATTTTGGAAATCTGATTCATGCACGTATGTACACCAAGATTTTGCGAAGAAGTAATCGGAAAAGTCACTAAGAGAACTGATATATCGATAGCCTATTCTGAGCACCATCCTTTCATTTTTTTAAAGCAAGAAGCTATTATCTCTTAGACAACTATTGAGTTGGATCTCATAGAATAGCCTCTTGCAAAGAATGCATGGCTGAAGCACAAATGCGTTTAGGCCCCCATGATAAATTTTATTCAAAAGTTTTGCAGCTTCAGGGAAGTCGAGCATTGCCAACTTAATATTTCTGACAGTGTATTCACTACAGGAATCACATTTTTTTGCATTTCAACTAGCACCACTGGCATCATCTCACTTATTAGGATTCATATTGAAATCAGTCCTTGCATGCAAGCATTTACATCCTGGATACATTTCATCTTATGTGGTTGACTGCATGATATTCTATCATTAACATTTCTCAGAGTCCAATGTACTTCAATAAAGAAATCGTTTTTATTTTATTTTCACTCTCTGTGCGATGACACAAGGAGATAAAAGAATTTGCTCCAGTCATTTGACGTGTCCAGTCAAAACACTTATAAAAATAATCCGATTGCACTTTCTCGAGTACTTGTCATTTTTCTCAGAAGGCTCTTCATCACAGGTCGGACCGCTCCATATCTGTTCCAACCTCCTCAGAAGTGGCTGCTCAGGTTGGGAATGCTTATTGAGTCCATTACCATTGTTTTCATCGAAATACAAGAAGGACCTCTGTTTTCTGTTCTTCTTGATTTCAGGACATTTAAAGTGTGGGAATCGGCGGCTTCTCCTTTCCTCTCGAAATTGTCCCTTAGCATGTTCAATGATATTGGTAGGATCTAGCGTTAATCTTCCGTCCGTAGACTTCATCCGCACCAGCAACTTTGTCAGCCTTTCCCAAGTATTACATAACTGAATCCGATTTCGAATTTCTTTTACTGACTGGTCATCGAGATGTTACTGTATACAAAAGTCATCAGATTGATAACTTTGGAAAACCTTGTGATACATGATATGTGCTTGTTGGAATGGATTTCTCTCTACGTGATAGATGCGAACATTCGCAGACGACGCTGAAGGGAAGATTTCAACTTATGTTCGTCATTTTGTAGTCCATGATCGCTTTGAGATATCACAAACCCAGACAGAAAGATTTCCTTGTAGATTTTAGACAAAATCTTCTTTCCAAAAAATCTTCCGAATGTGCTTCCATTGCCAGGACATGCATTTAAAAACGTGGCCCTACCGAATCGCAACTTTGTAGTTGTTTGGAGAAGAATTTAGACATAAAAGAATTTTGATGGCTCTGTCCTTTAGATTACGCTTTTTCATTTTTTTTCTTTGCACTTTCATTTTTTTCATTTTTTCACTTTCTTTGAGCGATAATGTACTTCGTGATGGTATTGTCGTCAGGTTCGTGGAAGTGGAAGTCACACAAGACGGAATGTTTGGTTGGGTTATAATACTTTCTACTAACTCGATGCAACTATACAGATTCAAAATTCCTTTATATGTAGCGGAATGCATTGGTGTTACACTATCATTGCATTTAGGTTGACAACCAGCAGCGGTATAATTATTTGGTATTTTGCATTAGATTGAATCGCACAAGAGAAACATCAAATAGTCATCTATCCCTTCGATTAGCTGCAAGATTCGATCTTCTGTAACACAACTGTTGGTTGGCCTGAACATGTATAAAATGATTTCAAATTTTGCTCACCTATCTGTCCAGAGAAATTTAGAAGTCTATGGCTTGTCCAACATAGGCTATCTCGCTCGACATTGATGACAACACTGAAATTTGTCGACGACTAGTAAACAGAGAGAATGGATAAACATTCTCTCTCCGAATTATGGAAGCAGTGTCCATCAGATCGTTGAAGCTACAGAGATAAATTGCCTTGTCTGTTTGTCACTTCAATACTGGTGGTCACTACCAGACACAGAATTAGATTGTTTAAGCCCATCATTTTGCTAGAAGTGCAAACTGATTAAAAACGATGGCACATGCAGGAACTTACTGATTGGGCAAAATGAAATTTTTAATACATTACAGAGATAGGAAAAACAATCGTGCGTCGCTTGCGGATTTCTGTTATTTCCTCCAAAATGCTCCGATCGCCACGATTCCTTCAGATTCGAAGAATTCAGATCATTGCGCAAAAGTTCTCTCGATAATGTTGGGTCCTCCGATCATTATTAAAAACTTAGCAGGCGCACGAAAAAACGTTCACAAACTTCTTTGTAGAACTTGACATCGTCTGTGTTTCTTTGCTGTGTGATCCGTTTGAAAACAGTCACTGCTGAAACTTCGCAAAGTTTGACTTGTTTAATGTTGAGCTGGCTGCTCATTGTTCGATTGCTATTGCATTTTGTCAGCAGATTGTGCCATTTCACTAACGTTGCATGTTCCAATGTTTCCTTTCTAGTCAAACAGAGTAAGGGACGACCTGTCTAATTCTGTGCTTCAGAACTAGTCCCGAGGGGTTAGAAGAGGGGAATATATCCGCTCTACAGAGACTAACCCACACACAAGTGAATCTATCGCTGTGGCTGAGGCCAACCATGAGCAACAGACGATCTGCAGAATTACAACTAAAACGCATAAAGTTGACGAACTTTTGAGTTCACTTAATTAGATTTAACTTTTAAGACTTATGTGTCTAGCGCTGGTCTAGCGTTAATGTACTGAGTGAAAAGATATTTGTGCAATTGCAGTACGTCACTTGAAAGTGAAATCTGACGAATTCTGAAACATCGTGATTTTATGATGTCGATCGTTCAATACCAGAAAAGGTTTTCACACCTACAGAGAAATGCATTCAGACAATTAAAATCTAAAAGAAGGATACTATCGTCTGTTGTTGACTGGCAGCATGTCATTAAATGCATCTCTGAGAAAAATGCCATAAGCTCCGAATTCAGCACATTTGATAATTTGCAGCATGATGTGAAAAACATGCACCTAAAATATAATCTAGGCAACCGAATGCATTAAAAACTGCTTTCACCTCAGCTGTCGAGCAATTGCTTATTCATAACTTGATTATGTGTATGCAGGCCTCATTTTCCGTATACACTGTATTCCAGTGGCGTAGCTTGCTTCTAGACCATGGGCCTTCTCCACATAGGATTCCTATCCATGCACCAGACAACAAAATTGTTGGGGCATTCAAACCACGAATTAGACGCTGATCTTAATTTCAATGAATTCTATGTGTTCTTAACTTATTTGAGTATAAACCTATATTCTAAACTTATATATTCAACGCTATGGTATAAGAATGAAAGTACGCGTACATGTGATGAATCAAAAACTTTTATCTCAACAGCCTGATTGTGAGCTGGCGATCTTAAGCTGATGATTTGTCAATTCGGTCGTTCTGTGAACATTTAAACGTCAAATAGCAATGGAAATGCGATGTTTACTGCTCATGACGTTTAATTTTGTCTTAGTCCATCAGTTGATCGCTATTTAGAGCATCTCTCTCGAACAAAGCACAATAGGCCTACAATAGTTTGTTGCGCTTATTACACCCAGTCAATTAATCACACGTTTCATATTTAGAGCTGGTGAAATAATAGAATAGAACATAATGCGTTTATTTGATAGACTGAAGATCAATACAGTTTCATACACAACACAAATGAAGATACATGTATAAAAGATTGAAGAAAACAAAAACATCAAATCATATCAATGGAGTGAAGTCATAACGGGATACGCACATACCGACGTAGAAAATACATGGCTACGACATTTTACTGTTGACCAATTGACAGGCATAGGGGAAAATGTCTTTATTCTTCTCTCAGTGCGGCAGACTGGAAGACGGAAGTGAGAGGTAAAGGTCATACTTTCCGGAACATAGCGATTCAAGGATGTTCTTTATTACAATCACATTTCGTCAGAAAGTCAACAGCAGCCTTGTCAAAACGGGAGTCGATCGATGTGAATTTAGTACAATTACAGCCTCGACCACATATGATACGAAAATTCTGTAACTTTTTAGTGTGCACAGCATTTAAACGACCATAGACAGTGACGAAATCAGTGAATGGTACACGTTTATGAGATCATCAACATGCAAAATAAAGTCTGCACTTACTCCTTTTTCTTTTCTTTGTGAGTAGTTTCCACTTCAAGTTGATCTAGAGTGTATGATGGATAATTTTGAAGTCTAGTCTAGTCTATGCGAAAACTACAGGCAACAAGAGTGGTTAATTAACAGTAGACGCGTTATGAGATTGTTGACACTAAAATTATATCACTATAAATGACGGGAGATCATCTTTTCGAGAATGTGAGAAATAATAATCAAAGCCACTTTTTTCAATTTCCAGGTCGATATAATAAAGTAAAAGTTAAACGATTTAGAGACAGGCCTTCGGCGTTCAGTGCTTTCAACGGTCGAACGTTTAACTTTTACTTTATTATATCGGCCTTGTAAATGAAAAGGGGAGCTTTGACCATTTTTTCTCACTTTCACACTTGTTCACACTTCACACAATTGAGATTATGGGATCTTCATTAATACATCTGCATTCTACGTCATTAAGAATCTTACTTCCATTGTTTAGCTTTCATCCCTAATAGCAGGGATGCGGAGTTTTGATAGGACTCCGACTCCGGGTGGCAACTATATAAAGCCTAGTTTTTTTTAAAAAACTGGTAACTTACATCATAGATCATTATAGGCTTACCTGAACCTTTTTTAGTGATCATTGCTGTATCTATTATCAATCATTTCCGATGAAAGTTTATCAAATGTCGCTTTAAATTGGATGCATCTGTTCCCATCCTTGTTGATGTGTGCTTCACACGGTTTTTTTCCAGTCTCTACCAGGCAGGCAAATCCTCCATCCTTCTCCAAACAATATGAGTAGACTTTCGATTTTAATATGCGCTTTGGAGGAGCCATCACACACGATTAACGTGAGGGTAAGAGGTAATGTTCTCAAACAAACTAGTTATTCATTAAGATTCTTACTTCCATTGTTTAGTTTTCATCACTAATAGTATAGTGCGACATTTCATTCATTGGCGGGCGTCATTGTATCCGTCATCTATGTGAAGCGCTGATTACTGCTGTATGAACCGCGGCGAATGCAAAACAAGGAAATCCTGCTCTTCCTCTATGACTTTGTCATGGAAGAAAGAATCTGACAATATTTTTGTGCTTTGGCCATCGGTCAGCAGAACACATTAAATGCAAGCTAGAAAATTAACTGTTCTCTACCGAAAGTGTATTGAAAATAAGGTTTATAATTCGCTGCGCAACGTTTCGCTACCGCTTCACCTGGCGCAAAGAAGTCTAACAATAGCTTAATTCTTAGACCTTGTCGATTTGCTTGCAGGTCGCGCCAAACTTCCAGAAGGCAAAAAGAAGACCTTTTAGATCACTTTATGACGAGAAAAAGTGCGTGCGCTCCAGCCAACAATAACGCACAAATTACAAGCTTATCGTGTGTGTGTGTGTGCAGGGGTGTAGTCGAGGGTATACGCGGGTATACGCCGCATGCCCGTTGATCAAAATTATTATTTTTTTCATTATAGTTTTGGTAAATATTACAAATTTCATTATTCAATCAAAAACAAGTTAGACATGTGATAAACCAGATGTACCTTTATCAAGATTATAAATAGAAGCATCAAAATTCTAACACGTACACGGCAACTTTAGTAGGCTATGAACTGTCTTCAACATGAAAGGCACTTATGCTCTTTCTGCAATACTCTGTGTTGAGGGCACACCGCTTTGTGGCAAAAACACATTGTGATCTTCTGCTTTTATAGTAAACGTTGCAGTGACGAATCGAATTTTCACCTGGTCTGTTTGATCCCTCTATGCGTTGGGTTCTGAAGCCGAGTACAATTCCAGCATCGGCGATCTGCTTCGGCAACTTTACATTTCGCTCATGACGATGTCTGGCATAATCTTCAAGTAATTGGAAGGATAAAGACTTCAGGAATTCTCTCCGAGTAAAGGTTGGAGAATCCATTTTCCTCAAAGTGAAGGCATTGTATGCCGCTACATCAAGCATATTATAGAATACGATCATCGACCATCGAACGGTCTTTCTTCTACACGTGAACTCGGAGACATTTTGATCCAGCTGATCAACATCTGCTTTGCCTCCGTTGTAGTCCAAGATCATGGCAGGTTTATTCTTTTTCTCCTCAATGACTGTGTTTCCGCAATGACTTGAGCTCAATAATATTACATTCTTGTTTCTCTTTGGAATGTGAGAGACCAAAACAATCTTATTTTGATCATGGATGAAGATACTCGACAATCTCGCGGCGATGAGATCTAATAGTTGCCAACAGCGTAATACATTTGATTGTAAATAGAGATTCTATTCATATGTTATTTGTTATCTTGATATCCTCGCAAATTTCCAATATCCTGATCAGTCAAAAAACCAAATTGAAAAAATTCTTTTGTTTTCCGAAATATCAAAGTACTTCTTATTACATATGATACTACTTACAGTTTGAAAGAGACCCTGACTAGTACTACTATTACTAAATGCTACTGGTAATGGTATGTAATCCAGTGCAACCTGTTCATATCTACATTACATTGTATTACTATTATACCATATGTCCTCATTGTAAATATCAGTTTCAAACTAGTCATTCAAACTCCTACTAGCATCAATAGATTCTTTTGTACCTGAAGATGATTGCCGGATAGCAGTCGAAAAATTTTGTACAAACATTTAAAACTAATTATATTAACATCGTAAAATACTCCTGACTCTTTCCAACTATAATAATAATAATAATATTAACAAACATATAATATATATAATATTATATAATTGATTATTATTATATTATATAATTTTTATAGTTAATAATAATATCATTATATAATATTATTATATATATAATAAATGTTTAATTATTATCTAATAATAATAAGAATAACTATAAACCTAAACTACCTACAGTATATAATAACGTTTAATTGTAATAAAATAAAGGTGTGTTATTTATCAGTAATGAACTATTACTTCGCTTGGTTGAAAAGCTTCGCATAAATGATAAAAAATAACTAACAGATGAAAATATCCTCTTTAAAAACTTCCTTTGAATATTTCTGGAAACATTTTCAATTTCAATTTTTAAAGTATAAGGAATTGTTTTCACGCTGGGCATACAACAAATTCGGAAACGGCATACTCGAAGACCCCAAATACACAGTACAGTATGCCAAAAATTCACATAAAATGCCTTCAAGGCTTCGATTTCTTGAAAATTTGCCTAGTCTAAATAGATCGGAGGAGTAATTTTTTGACATCGGAATATTTTTCATAAAACTTTTCAATAGGCCCACTTGCATGCAAGGCAAATTGACAAAACTTCGATAAAATCATTGAGAGTTGATATACGGGTAGGCTTACATACAGTCCTCAGACAACAATCTATAAATACTAAGTCCCAACCATAAACACTGTATTTCAGGGGCTCGTTAGTACGACTCATGGTCCAATTCCTTAATGACATCTGGAGTGACTGAACAAGCTGAAGGACTACACATCAGGCAAAATTTGACTTACGGCTGATAATCATGATAAGCAGATTGTCATTTCGCCTTAGCAGTATAAACATCAATTTGACCATTAAACTTATAAATGAAACTATATGTAACCACTTCTATCTCTTCCTTAAATGAGTTTCTTAGTGCACTGCATAATATTTTCAGTGGGAAATGGGCAAAAAAACGCATGTAGCACGTACGATAGCCAATTCTTCAATAAAGGTTATGAAAGTCACAAAACTTCAGCTTCTTTCTCCTAAATTGCAATATTTCACCTCACTGCAAAAGGTCCTCTGAGATGCCGTGTTATTCACTTCCCCTTTTTAACCTGACCTTAGATTCTTTTTAGAATTCAAACTGAAGATACGTGCGACTGAGATATCAAAGCCTGTGGCCTCTAGGAAACTTTATTTAGTTTGCATTTATATTTCCGCTAATTTATAGACTGATTTAAAGATTAAAATTGTGAATTCTATGAGAATCTGCTTGTCTATCTTTTTCTGAGAGGAAACAAGATGAAAGCGATTTCCTGATTTACTTTTTCAAGTCTGCAATTTATAATGAGGGGAGAGAATATCATAACATCGGCATGATAAAATGAAACTGACGTGGAAAATGAAAACTGACAATACCAGCAATAATATTTCATTGAAAAACATTTGAGAAAATTACATTATTTTGTGCCTTTTATTGATGCCGAAACAGAAAATAAAATTTTTGTCCTTGAATATCGTAATGATGAGATTTGTGATCTGTACACTACTTTACCACGAATGTTCAACTTATGAAAAAACATCCGAAATGAAAAGTTTATTTGTCATATCGGTCTTTCCGCACACGCTACCATGTTTGTCTTTGATGAAAATAAAGGTTTGTTGATATTGAGAAATATAGACATACATAAGGAGATAACTGCTCCTGTTTCACAGCTCCTGCGGGGTTGCTGGAACGATAGACAAGATTTCTTTCTTTGTTCAATGAGTTTTTGGAATTAACTCGATACGGGTATTAAATATGTAAAGCAGTGTGCGTTGACCTCCACCAGCAATTAGAACCTTTTCGTTTGAGTCTGAAGATATCATCCTCTGCGTCAAATTCTTCGCTTTATCTTCAGGATATACGTGACCGTTCACATCACTATACGTGACTTGATGTGGTCCATCCTTAGTAATACTCTTTGATGCTACTTGAACAACACCCTTTCCATCACACGTTGCTACTTGTTGCGAGATCCAACGGATGTTGTTTCCTTTGAAAACTTTGCTCAACTGATTTATGACTGCTGAGAAGTCTTCCTCTCCTGGTATAAGGGTAATATTGTCTACCTTCTCAAAAGAGGCATGATTAACGTACTCTTCTTTCAACGCTTTATTGATGAAACTGAACTGATTTTTCGAGTACCCAACCAGCAAATTCACCACTGAAACACAAACAAAAGTCAATGTAATATAGCAGACAAGAGACTGAATCGATTAATGAGACGTAAATGCTGTACACTGAAAACTGAATGATACCAAAGCTGCCGACAAAACCGATCTACAAAACGAGACAAACAAAATGTACTGAAGCACTTTTTTTCTGTTCATTCAGTACGAAACGACTTTCTTTCCGATTGGATAAATGGACTCAGAATCTATTTGACAGCACTGGAGTCATATCAAAATGTAACAACAAGCGATGTAAGACATGTGAAATGCTCTCCGTTGATACCAACATAAAATCGAAAATCAGTGGCCTCTCATACACAATCAAAGCAAATGGAACAACATGTGAATCATCTAATATAATTTACGCTCTCAGCTTCCAGGGCTGTGGATTCCACTACATCGGTGAAACATCAAGATCACTAAAGGAGAGAATGAACGAGCACCGATTTGATATCAGACACTGTAAGGATGATAAAGTGGTCCCTTATCATTGCATTCAACATCAGCATTCCCTGGAAGATGTTAAAGTGACAGTTTTGAAAAAGCTAGACGGCAATGAAATGGTGAGAAAGAAAGAAGAACTTAAATTCATCAGCCAGCTAATGACCGACTGGTCCTTCGGCCTCAACATGCAGCATGTATTCCAACGATCCCCTATCTATGATCCACAATCCCCTAGCTGTATGTAAAATGTAGACTTCCATTTCTATAACATTTTTCTGTGACTCCACTATGATCATTTGAATTTTTCCAAACCGTTAATGTAATAGGCCTTTCTATGGTCTATTCTTTTGTTAACATTCCTGAGGAAGAGTAGGAGCTCAATTTTTGACTTCCACTCGAAACCGGTCGAATTGTATTCATACTGCCCGATTTCAGCGAAGTTATCTTTTATAAATACTCCAAAATATTTTCGCATCGCCAACCGATCCATCGCAATGAACTGTTTTTCTAAATTTTAAAATTCCCTATTGGATAAACCAGGCTGGGTTGCGAATGCACTAAGTCTGGACTTACCAATCACTTTCGTAGTGAATGAACACTAAAAATAGAGCATTCGCACATTTTGTTGTTATCGTTCTGCAGTTCCCTTTCGTAGTAAAAAATCAGCGACTTTGTGTACCGGATCTTGAAACGCTTTGGTCGATTGTTGGACTAGTAGCAGGGCATTTTTTTTGCAGTTAAACTTTCCATGGTTTATTAAGGAGAGTAAGAACAACTATTCAAGGAGAGTAAGGAGAGTACAAGCCAACTGATGGAGGACATAAGGAATGTTTCGGATGATATGTTTGGGGTGGGCAGAATCGAATGATACATAACTAAATCCATCAGTTGGCTTGTAGTAAATATCATTAATAATTAAGGAGGAGAACATGTACTCATTGGCTAAAGCGATTTTAAAACAATCAGATTACGAACTATTCTGCCGATCATGGATTCGTTACTTGGATGATTGTTTGCCTGGTTGTTTGGCGTGATTCTTTTGGTAATGTGGATGACTTTCACAAGTTTATGAATTCATTGAACAGTAAGATAAAATTTACGATTGAAATAAGTAATGAAAAAATCCATTTTCTTGACGTGTTATTATACAAAGAAGGCGAAACAATCCAGACTGATATTTACTACAAGTCAACTGATGGATTTAGTTATGTATCATTCGATTCTGCCCACCCCAAAAATATCATCCGAAACATTCCTTATGTCCTCGCATGACGCATAAGTCGAATTGTATCTGATATCGAGATCCGAAAAGTTCGTCATAGCGAAATGAAAGTAAGATTAAGTCAACTTAGATATCCAGAAAAATTAATAGATGATGCTATTTTAAAGTGTTTGCTAGAGGTAAATAAAGAAACACCTACAAGTAATGCATTATCAAATGATGAAAAGGTGATACCATACATTGAAACATACAATCCTAACAACCCTAATATTTATCAGGCCATAATATCTCCAGTTTTTCGACCTTGAAGCTAACAAAAACATTTTCTAACTATCGATTAAGACCAACCTATAGACAACCACCAGCACTCCTACAAATAATTCGGAAAAACAATCGAAAAACAATTACTGGAGTGAAAAAATGTGGCGACGCAAGGTGTTCGTGCTGCGATTATATAATTGAAGGTATAAAATTTACATATAAAGAAGGAAGCATAACTAAAGAGTTTAAAATAAGAAGCAACATGAACTGTTCATCTAACAATTTAATTTACGTCATACAATGTGGAGGTTGTAGTGCCCGTTATGTTGGACAAACGGGAGATGCATTAAGATCAAGAGTTCGAACACATAGACAGTAAATTCGGGAACTGAAATATAGAACATTGAAAGTTAGTGATCATATATCTACATGTGCTAAAAATAGCTATCCTCCTTTCAAGATCATGCCAATTCTACAGCTATCTCCCAATGTTAATAGATCTCTACGGGAACAAAAGGAAAAACGATGCAAGAAGGTATTGAATTCTACCTTAAACCAGGATATCGGATCCATATAAGGTTATGTCATGATATACATGCTTTATTTAAATGTCTCAGGCTTTTGATTTGAATGTACTTCTACTATCTGTAAAGAAAATAGATGTCATTCCGCCTATGAATAGCGTGGAAACAAGTGAAACCGGTTGGGCATAATTATTTGTTTTTATTTAGAACTTTATACGTCAGGGTGTATCAGTTTTGTATTGATATCATTTCCAATTTCCGACACAGTTATTTTTACAATTTATACATATATATATATATATAAAATATACATATATATATATATATTTATACAGTATATATATAAAAACCAAAAAAGCACTCAAGGAAACGTCAGAGGTATCAAAATTATCGACCGGTTTCGTCCTGATCTAATCAGGCTAGTCATGGGAATGAAAATGATTTATTCAAACTCAAATATACATAAAATGAAACATGGAAATTATTCTATATTTAACTGAGGTCTAAGTAAAGAAATGAAATCAGTCTTCTTCTTCTCACGATCTATGCGACTGGAATGTACATTCATTTGGTAAATGGGAGCCGCTTCAAACTTCGAAGTGAGATGTCTAGCACAATGAGCTATGTGCTTGCTCATATTGAGAATTCTATACTCTTCATGGTCAATCTGCTGCCGATGGATAGTCAGACGGTTGCGAAAGATATCTCCCGTTTGATCAAAATAGAAATCTCTACACGCATTGCACCTTATTGCATAGATAACATTTTTAGATGTGCAAGTGAGATACTTATTTATAATAAATAACCGGGTGCGATCACTATTACCCACCTTAAACTGTATTGCTCTTCCTAATATCAAAGTGGACAACATCTACACCTCGGTTCCCCACTAGGAGAAATACCTTCAGTGGTCTTCCTATTGTTGTTACGATGGATTCTAAGCAGAGAAGGCGGTTGTTTGTAAGATTTGAAAAAGCGCATGTTCTGGAATAGATCAATCAAGCACAAACTTTGAGTGACCGGTTTAATGACTTGTGAATACACGTTTGGGTTGTTGCGATTGTAGGTACAAATGAAAGGCACACTTTCATTGGGAATTTCATTCTTGCTTACAACTTTGTTAATATTGATGCCACCATCGTTGTTAGCCCTAATAAATGAGCTTTCGACTAGGCTGAGAGGATATTTTAATTTTAAAAGGATAGACTTTAGTTGACTTCATTGTAGCACATTCATCAGACACAATGCTATAAATTCGCCTGACAAGAGAATATGGTATGTTTTTCAAAACATGCTTAGGATGACCTGAATCAAAAGGCACGTAACTTTGACTATCAGTTATTTTGCGATGGATATCTGTTTCTAATTCATTACAGTTCTTGTTTACATATATGTGGACATCAAGAAAATAAATTTCTTCAACACTGTAGTCGATCGTGAATTGAATATTGCTGTTCAGGCCATTAAGAATATTATGAGAAACTTCCAAGCTGCCAAAATTCTTACCCCAGCAAATGAAACAGTCATCTATGTACCTAATCCATCTCTTCTTGATAGTCTCTACCGTATTCACGTCATAAAAATCTAGCAATCTGCTATACAATTGTTCCTCAAGAAAGCCCATAACTAGAACTGCATATGATGGTGCAACCTTTGCGCCCATGGCCGTGCCAGAAATTTGTAAATGCGTGTCATTTTCAAATGTGAAATAATTATTTTCCAAAATAAGACTAAGGGAATCTAATATGAAGTCTTTATCAAACCTGCCAGGAACAAGGTCACTATGTTGAAAGACCCAGTAATTAATAGAATCCCTTCCCAAAGATTGGGGAATTTTCGTATAAAGAGAAACGACATCGAACGTGACCAAGACAATATTTTCTGTACTCAAATCGAGATCAGATAATTTTTCTAAAAAGTGAAAAGTGTCCCTACAGTAACTGAGAATTCTAGGAACTATAGGTTTAAGTATTTCGTCTATCAGGGAGCTGAGATGGCTGGTAGGAGAATTTATGCAAGATATAATTGGCCTAAGATGAAGATTTGAAGGGGACTCTTTAGTCAAGCAGCCATATTCATCTGGTTTATCACGAGAAAAGTATTCACCATCTTTGTGAATTTTAGGCAACCCATACAAATATGGCATACGATAATTGAATTTAATAAGATAGTTTTCCTCATTCTTAGTGATTGTACATGTACATAAGCCCTTATATTGTTGAAGCAAACGCTTTATTTTGTTTATGGTGCTGGTCATCGTGTATGAGGGAATTAACTGATAAGTACTTTCTTCTTGCAAATGCTCATCTATCATGTGCGCTTTGTAAAAGGTGCAGTCTAAAATTATCAAAGAGCCACCTTCATCAGCTTTAATAATTATAATGGACTCGTCATTTTTTAATTCATTCAAACCAACCTTTTCAGCCCTAGATAAACTATAACGAGGTTGAATAACCCAATCCTTGACAATTTATCAGTGATAACATCTATCATATTATCTAATGTGCCATTTAAACCTTTTGGCGGTGTGAATGTAGAGGGGTTACATCGGAAGCACCATCAGAGAACTACACATCAGATGCAGAGAACATAGGAACAATGCTAACTCGTCACTAAACAAACATCTTCGATTATGTAAAACTTACAACTTTTCAACTACCATTCTTGCCTATGACCGAGATGAAGCCAATTTACGCCTACGAGAAGCAATGTTCATTCACAAACTAAAACCAATGATTAACAACAAAATAGAATTAGAATGCTACAAAGACTTCCTCTTCATTTAGTGATTCGATCTTTTCTAAATCTCACCATAAGTCATTAAGTCATTTTCACATTACATTCCTTTTCTACTTTTGTATGCATATTATGTATTTTGTATATTTTGATAGTGATATTTCTAGTCAGATCAATTACTATTGCTATTGGTAAAATGTAGTCCAATACTATCTGTCGCATATTTCTATTCCTCCTTTTCTCTACTGAAATTTGTTAACATAGTTTTTACTTTTTACTAGATTTCTTGTCTACTCCCTTATTTCCTATGTTAATGTGAAATTTGAATTCATGACTTTTACGTTTATGTTTAATTCCTTCTATCTGATGATGGTTGCCGAATAGCAACCGAAATTAATCATATCATAATTAAAGTACAACATCATTAAAACATTGGCTCTTCCTCAACCATTAAATATTATATATGACTAGCCAAGACATCTTCAATCAATAGGAAGACCATTGAAGGTATTTCTCCTAGTGGGGAACCGAGGTGTAAATGTTGTCCACTTTGATATTAGGAAGAACAATACAGTTTAAGGTGGTTAATAGTGATCGCACCCGGTTGTTTATTATAAATAAGAATCTCACTTGCACATCTAAAAATGTTATCTATGCAATAAGGTGCAATGCGTGTAGAGATTTCTATTTTGATCAAACGGGAGATATCTTTCGCAACCGTCTGACTATCCATCGGCAGCAGATTGACCATGAAGAGTATAGAATTCTCAATATGAGCAAGCACATAGCTCATTGTGCTAGACATCTCACTTCGAAGTTTGAAGCGGCTCCCATTTACCAAATGAATGTACATTCCAGTCGCATAGATCGTGAGAAGAAGAAGACTGATTTCATTTCTTTACTAAGACCTCAGTTAAATATAAAATAATTTCTATGTTTCATTTTATGTATATTTGAGTTTGAATAAATCATTTTCATTCCCATGACTAGCCTGATTAGATCAGGACGAAACCGGTCGGGAATTTTGGTACTTCTGACTTTTCCTTGAGTGCTATTTTGGTTTTTATATTATTTACCATTTTGATTTATTCTATTATTTGATCTTATTTTTGATCAAAATGGTGACTCGAGGATCTGTCATTAGAGATGATGTACAGTCACAATCCGAACAAATGGAAAGTATCTCACGAAAAATGGATTCACTGACAACAACAGTGCACAATATCAGTAGCCTACTTTTAACAACTTTTAAAACTGATATCGTGAATGAATCTACGTACCAACATTACAGAAGAAGTTAAAGATTTAGGCAAAGATGTCGCTAGAACTGTAAACATTGACTCAATTGATAGGAAAAAGAAATTAGAAAGGCGCAAGTTTTGCTACTATGAGGCTTATCGCAGCAATGGCCTGGCGAATATTCATGAAGCGGCGCTTAATGAGCAAATTCCACGAATTCCGCGATAGCTATTCAAGAACCCCATTCAACAGCATAGTGAAATAGAATCTAATTTGCGAAAATAATTGTCTAAAAGAAACCGGAACATGAAATAAAAAGGCTTCGCAGACAGCAGACGTAAAAGTAAATTTCATCAATCAAATTGACACCGAAGTGTACCAAAATATTTCACTTAATTTCACTGATGGTATGGCAGAGCTTCAAATTTCGAAGTGGCGGGAAACTGTCGAAAATGAAGAGACACATAGTAGAGATATTTGGCGTGGGAAAAGTGAGTTTTTTTCATCTGATAAACATCTGATAGCCATTGATAGTCAGACTAAAAAGGTTTTTCAGCAGAGAAATGCTACTGAATCTCAGTTTGTAAGATCTTGGAACTATATCCCGTTTGAAAGAAATCAATTCCTTAATAACCAGTTGCCCTCGCGCAGTAATAGAAACCGCACTAATTTGAACTTTAATCGGAGACCTAGAAATAATGGCTTCACGAATAATGACTATTTCAGACCACGAAATAACCAATTTTCTAGGGGCAGATTCCAGAGGTTCAACAGATATAACAAATATAACAACAGAAATAATGCAGATAATTCGTCTCTGAATGATATATATATATATATATATATATATATATATATATATATATATATATATATATATATATATATATATATATATATTTATTGGCATTGTCTGCTTTAATTATTTTGAACTTATCGGCCAATGGCGAATTTTATTATCAATATCTATATATCTATATATATTTCTTGTCAATGTTAGAAGATAAGGTCAATAAAAATTTGCATTAAAAAGCTTTCGACAAAATGTCTTTATCAATTCATACAACAACTAACTAACACAGGCCAAAGAAAAAGGACAGTATATAATCAATATATCACAATTTTTTTTTGAATTGAATAAGCGAGTACGAAAAAGAATAGCAGTGATGGCAATACTGTTGATATTTGCAAATTAGTGACAGATCAGATATCTAAATTTCAGCTATACATTGCATTGATTTCAGGTTTTTTGTGTAGATTAAAATTTCGTTCACACATTTTACGTTCATAAACATTGGCAAAGTTTCGTTGTAAAATTTCAATTTGCACATTATCCTTAGTTGACTTTAATCTATGTTTCATTTGAAAATGTTGGAAGACAAGGCTGTCTTTCTTATTTAGATGTTCAAATATACGCCTTCTAATAGTGCATTGTGTTTCACCGATGTAAGTCTGGTTGCACTTTTTACAAATAATTTTGTACACAATGTTTTTAAATTAGCAAAGACTTTTACCGTTGTACAAACAAAATTTGGTACAAGGAATGGCTTCTTTCTTTTTGACTTGCCTAACAAGAGATGAAGGAGTAACGAAAACAGGCTTTACATTTAGAATAGGGATTTTTTCTCAACTCACATCTTATTTGTTTCGATTGTTGTTCGTTTGTAAATGGTATACGAATATAGGTCTGTTTATTATGAATTTTGCTATGAAATGCTGGTGGTGTGACAGTGATGTACTTGTCGACAATGGATCTAGGGTATCCACTGAAAATGAATCCCTTTTTGATGAAATTTACAGCTTTTTCAATTAGCATGGGGTTTGATCAGTTTCGATGTACTCTCAAACATTCATTGCGCGTTAAATTATCTTTTCTTATAAAAGGAACACGACTATCATAAGGTAAAATGATAACATCAATGAACATGATTTTTCTGATCTTTTGAAACTGGCAGTTACTTCTGATATCATTCTTTACAACGGTCATTTTATAAACAAATTTTCTGGACCAGCAATTGGAAATAAGTTGTCACCTATTCTCGCTATAATTTACATGTTTCACATTGAAAAACAATGGTGTAATTAAATGCTTTACTGTTAATTCAAATCTTCCTGGAATTCAAACTGCTATTCCATTAATGTCGTGCATGTCATTCGATGTAATAATTGTCAAGATTATTACATAGGGCATACTGGAGGCAGTTTCAGGAAAAGACTTGCAGTACATATAGACAACAAATGTTTAGACCTCAATACACAATCTTGGACGTAAGTCGTCATTTAATAAGGTGCGTAGCTACTACATCTTTACATAACAATTTTGAAGCTGCACCTATTTATAAGATGTCACCATCATCCACAAGAATTGATCGAGAGAACAAAGAGAAGATGATTATATCTATGCTTCAGCTCCAACTTAACAAATCATAACAATTCTGATCTTGTCTACTTCTATGTGCTAATTCCTCTCTCTCTAATAGTTTGCTAGAAACTATGTTTATTTGAAAAAAAACCTGTGCATTAAGTTTATTCCCATGAATAGCCTCAAAGAGGTGAAACCGGTCAGGAATCCAGATCTTAGTTTTTCCTGAGTTGTGTATTATCATTTGACAACCATTTTATCTTTATATATATGCATATATGAAAAACTAGAACCCAAATAGTCAAATCAAAAACAATTGATGCACGAGCGCTTTCATTTCAATCAATCTTCAGGTGCATTCAAAAATACATTTAAAGTGAAAGTTATAGATGATAACATGCATAATACAAAAAATAGGCTATAGATATAAAACGTTTCATAGATTTCTTGTAGATGAATTATTGAGCTTAGGCTTGAATAGATCTATGAAATATCTTTCTTTACATTTGCGTTCTATGTTACTATCGATTAGAATCTTATAAAATGGGAAAATCTTAAAATGTCCCTTGCCACATTTCTCAAGATGTTTACTCAGCTTTATTTGTCTGTAGATGGGATTATTTAATTGCTGTTTGTGGACTTTAAACTCCAGCTCTTAAGGATGTACCTGTTTCACCTATGTATGTAGTATTCTTTACAGCCATGACAAGTTATAACATAAATCAGATTAGAAGATGCACAAGTCATATCACTTTTTATAACAAATGTTTTTCCATTGAAGTTATAAGAGTAACCTTCCATTAAAAATTGAGATGCACCACAACGTTGGTCATTACATCTAGCGACAGAAAAAATGTTAATATCATTTTCTAAAAATTTTGATTTACACAGGATTTGTTTCACATTTTTGGATTGCCGTTTGCTGTTAAGAAATAATTTGTCTTTGAAGATGTCTTTAGTCTGTGGATCACTTTTCAAAATTGAGTTAAAATGATTAATCATGGGAAGAACATTTATATTTCGAGGATTATGCGTTCATACAAAAGAAATCAGGGAATTGTTGTTAATTTCTTTTTACATCATTATCATTTATTAAGGTTGAACGATCAAGCTTATAAAAAGTGATATGACTTGTGCATCTTCTAATCTGATTTATGTTATAACTTGTCATGGCTGTAAAGAATACTACATACATAGGTGAAACAGGTACATCCTTAAGAGCTGGAATTTAAAGTCCACAAACAGCAATTAAATAATCCCATCTACAGACAAATAAAGCTGAGTAAACATCTTGAGAAATGTGGCAAGGGACATTTTAAGATTTTCCCATTTTATAAGATTCTAATTGATAGTGACATAGAACGCAAATGTAAAGAAAGATATTTCATAGATCTATTCAAGCCTAAGCTCAATAATTCATCTACAAGAAATCTATGAAACGTTTTATATCTATAGCCTATTTTTTGTATTATGCATGTTATCATCTATAACTTTCACTTTAAATGTATTTTTGAATGCACCTGAAGATTGATTGAAATGAAAGCGCTCGTGCATCAATTGTTTTTGATTTGACTATTTGGGTTCTAGTTTTTCATATATATTACTGAATACTGCGTTTTACCTTTTATATTTTCTATTTTCTATATAAATATTTCTTTTATATATATATATATGTATGTATGTATAATAGAATAGAATAGAATAGGATCTATATATATATCGACATAGTGCACTGAGTTTCACCAATAGAAGTCTGTTGACATTTGTTGCAAGTGATTTTATGTACAACATTTTTCGAAAAACATAAATTGCTGTTATTACATAAACAAGACTTATTACATAATATTTTAGAACATTTAAATGGCAAAATAAGTCTTGTACACCAGCATTTTCATTTGTAGCATCAATTAAATCCATCAACTTGTGACATCAAAATAGAAATTTTCAGACGTTTTTTGGCAATGTCTATGAACGTAAAGTCTGCAAGAGAAATTTCATCAAATCTCAAAGACCCAGTATTAATGTTATGTACAATTGATAACTACAACATTCTTTCGATATCTTGTCCATTTTTACATAGTGTTTGCTTTTTGTATCAGCGTTTAAATTTTTGATATGATGACTTAGATTAGTTTCCTTTTTTCCTTTTTTGCTTGGTTTAAGATTGTTGTTACTTTTGGATTGAAAAGACTTTTGTCGAAAGCTTTCCAATATATGTTTTTATTGACCTCGTCTTCTTTTTCTTTAACATATATATGTATATATATATATGTGTGTATATATATATATATATATATATATATATATATATATATATATACGTGGTGTGATCCAAAATGTCCCGGACTAACCTACTTGCAGATAACCTGTGATAACGAATACTACTTCAGATGTAAATTTAGGTCTTTAAGGCATGAGAAATATGGTCGCCGAAATTTTTCCGGTCAGTTTTCTATTTTTAAAAAATATTTTTACATTTTAACATGAATTTCTGTATTTTCTGAATTGATCGAGATCCGATTTGTCTTATTGTTATAGTTAGATTGATTTTGATTTGTACCTTATTTGACGGATATCTTTGCCATGAATATTGCACGTCTTTTGTTAATTGCTTCATGTGTTACGATATCAATCAGTGAAGTTCATTCAGCACGCATTCATTAAGAAATCCGTGTCAACGATGGTTCTTTGTTCTATCAGTTTTCATGATGGATGTGACAAGCGTGTCTTCAGTCGAATATCGCAGTGTGATACGATACCTCCTGATCCGCGGCTTCGCTAATGGTGACATTCTAAAGGAATTAAGCCTGGCATATGGAAGCAAAGCTCCATCGAGAACTACTGCTTATTTCTGGATAAGCGAATTTAAACGCGGAAGACAATCTGTGGAGCAAGATTTTTCAACTGTTGGTCGGCCGCAGGAGATTCCGGAAGAGAAATCGAGTCAGTGCGATGAAGTGATTACAGCACACAGAAGGATAACCATCCGTGAGTTGTCAAGAGAGTTGCGAATCAGTTATCACTCCTGTCATGACATTATCGAAAGACTTGGATATCGCAAACTGGCATCACGTTTCGTACCGAAGTTTCTGTCACCTGAAATGAAGGAGAACAGACTTCTGGCGGCACAGTCAAATTTGGATCTCCTCGAAATGCACGGAGATCAGTTTCTGAACTGCATCCTTACAGAGGATGAAACACCTTTAAGTTTGTATCTGCCTCAAAGTAAGCGAGAATCTGCAGAGTGGCGAAAATCAGGCGAGTCTGCCCCTTTGAAAATGCGATCCGGAACATCACATCGCCGGTCGTTGATGCTGACGGTCTTTTGGAACGCTTCGGGAATCCAACTGGTTGACTTTGCGGATAAAGGAGTAAGAATCAATAGCGAATATTATTCCAATCTGTTATCTGAAGCGAGGAAGAAAATAAGAAAGCCACGAAACATTCCCCTCTACTTGCTTCATGACAATGCTCCGATTCACACCTCGCAGGAGACAACCAATGCCTTAACGAGAAACAGATTTCAACTATTGAGCCATCCTCCTTATTCACCTGACTTGGCCCCAAGTGACTTCTATCTGTTTAGATTCCTCAAAAAGCATCTTCGTGGACACCATTTTGAATCACCAGTTGAACTGCGGGATGCAGTTACTGAGTTTTTTGATTCTTTGACACCGGAATTTTTTCATAAAGCTTTTTGTGAATTGAGACTTCGTTGGCAAAAAGTGACGAATGCTAACGGCTCATACATTGAAAGTAAACTGTTTTCTGGAACAAAACATTTGTTTTTCCGTTAATTATTAGTCAGGTTATTAGTGATAAACTTAACTGTCAAGTTAATCTAAATATATTAATTCTAAATCGCTAGAATTTATAGGAAAATCTTGAAATTCAGACAAAAATGTTTGAAAATTTTGAAAAAATAGAAAACTGACCGGAAAAATTTCGGCAACCATATTTCTCATGCCTTAAAGACCTAAATTTACATCTGAAGTAGTATTCGTTATCACAGGTTATCTGCAAGTAGGTTAGTCCGGGACATTTTGGATCACACCACGTATATATATAGATTAAATAAATGACAAAATCAAAATGGCAACTAATAAGTAACCCAAAAAGCACTCAAGGAAAAAAGTCAAAGTACCAAAAACCAAAAATTCCCGACCGGTTTCGACCTGATCTACGCAGGCTAGTCATGGGAATGAAATAATTTATTCAAACTCAAATATACATAACAGGAAATAAAACATAGAAATTATTCTATATTTAACTGAGGCTTTAACAAAGAAATGAAATCTGCCTCCTTCTTTTCGCGTTCTATGCGGCTGGCGTTGGCATTAAAAAGATAGATGGGAGCCGCTTCAAACTTCGAAGTGAGATTCCTAGCACACCTAGCTATGTGTTTGCTCATATTTAGAATGGTATACTCTTCATGATCAATCTGCTGCCTATGGCTAGTCAGACGATTACGAAAGATATCTCCCGTTTGACCCAAATAGAAATCTCCACAAGCATTGCACCGTACATAGACTTCTAAATTTCTCTGGACAGATAGGTTGAAATTGGCTTCCTACATGATCAGGCCAGAAATCCTAAATTTGACTACCTTACAAATAGACTGTCACTCTGCATTATCAAATTTTAGTCAGCACAGTGCATGTCAAGCACATTATGTATGTATATTTATGAACACTAGGTTATAGGACGCATGTACAGCGAGATTTTGCGAAGAATTAAGTGGAAAAGTCATCAAGAAAAATGACATATCGATAATCTGAAAACCGTTTTTATCATTTTTTTAAAGAAAGAATATATTTTCTTAGACAACTATTCAGTTTGATCTCATAGAATACCTTTCAACAAAGAATGCATGGTTGCAGCACAGATGCGTTTGGTAAAAAAGATCACATGATAAATTTTATTCCAAAGTTTTGCAGCTTCAGGGATGTCGAACATTGCCAACTTAATATTTCTGACAGTGCATTCACAGCAGGAATCACAGTTTTTACATTTCAGAAGTGAAAGGCAGCAAGCACCACTGGGATCATGTTGATTATTAGGATTCATATTGAAATCAGTACTTGCACTCAAACATTTACTTCCTGTATACATTTCATCTTCTGTAGTTGACTGCATGATATTTTATCATCAACATTTTTCAGACTGAGTCTGGAATACTTCAATAAAGAAATTTTCTTGTCAATCTCTGTGCGGTGACGCAAGGAGATAAAAAAGTTGCTTCAGTCATTTGACCTATCCAGTCAAAACACTTCTCATTCTCAATATGTACTTTCTCGAGTACTTGTCATTGTTCTCAGAGGAGTCTCCATCACACGTCGGATCGCTCTATATCTGTTCCAACCTCCTCAGAAGTGGCTGATCAGGTTGGGAATGCTTATTATGTCCATCATCATTGTTTTCATGAAAGTAAATGCAAAGAAGGATCTCCGTTTAGTTCACAGTCCTGATCCCTGTTCTGTTCCCCTTGATTCAGGACATTCATGGTGTGGGAATTGGTGGATTCTCTTTTCCGCTCCATACTGTCCCTTTCAATGGTCATTGCTATGGGCCTTCCGTCCATTGACTTCGGGTTCGCCATCAACTTTGTAAATCATTCCGAAGTGCAAAATAATTGTATCTGATTTCGAATTTCTTTTGCTGGCTGGTCACCCAGAGAGATTATACAAAGTCATCATATTGCCAACTTTGGAAAACTTGTGATAAATTATAAATACATCATGTGCTTGCTGGAATGGATTTCTCTCTGTTATAGATGCGAACATTCGCAGACATATACATTTATAGATAATGCGACGACGCTGAATGGAAGATTTCAACTCATCATCGCAATTTTTAATCCATGATCATTTTGAGATGTCACAAACCCAGATAGAATGGCTTCCTCGTAGATTTTAGACAAAATCGACATAACAAGATCCTCCGGATGTGTTTCCATTGCCAGGAAATACACTTGAAATGTGGCCATGCCGGATTGCGGCTTTGTAGTTGTTTGGATAAGCATCTAGGCAGAAATTGAAAGTATGATGGCAGTCCTTTAGATTACGCTTTTTCCATTTTTCTTCTTTATTTGCCATGATGATGTATGTATGTCCTTCGTGGTGGCATTGAAGTCACATTCATGGAATTGAAGGTTACACAAGACGGAATGTTTAGTTGGAATATAATACTTTCTACTAACTCGATGCAACAACAGATTGAAATTTCATTGTTATGCAGAAGAATGTATTGATGTTACACTGTCATTGCATTTCGGTTGACAACCACCAGCGATATATTTGTTTGGTATTTACATTCGACTGAATCGCACAAGAGACTCACTTCAAATAGTCATCTATCACTTCGATTAGCTATAAAATTCGATCTTCTGTAACACATGTTGGTTGGCCTGAACATGTAGAAAATGATTTCAAATTTTGCTCACCTATCTGTCCAGAGAAATTTAGAAGTCTATGCACCGTATTACATAAATCACATTTCTTGATGTGCAAGTGAGATTTCTATTTATAGTAAAAAGCCGGGTTCTACCACCACTACTAACCTTAAACTTAATTGTTCTTCCCAAAATCAAAGTGGGACAGCATTTACACCTCGGTTCCCCGCATGGAGAAATACCTTCAATTGTCTTTCTATTATTGCTATTAAGGATTCTAAGCAGAGATGGTGGTTGTTTGTAAGACCTGAAAAAACGAATTTCCTGGAACGGATCAACTAAGCACAAACTTTGAGCAACAGGTTTTATCACCTCTGTATATACATTAGGGTTGTTGCGATTAAAAGTACAAATAAACGGCACAGCATTTTCAACTTCCTTCTTGTTGACCACTGTAGACCTACTCTCCTCAGAACTATTACGAGCCCTGGCGAACGAGTTATCGATTAAGCTTGGAGGATATTTCAATTTTAAGAGAATTGACTTTAATTGATTTAGTTGTAGCATCTTATTATCATCATTAGATACAATGCTATGAATCCGTTTAGCCAAACAATACGGTATGTTTTTCAAAATATGCCTAGGATGCCCTGAATCAAAAGGTACGTAGCTCTGACTATCAGTTATTTTTCTATGTATATCTGTTTCCAATGTATTAGAGTTCTTGTTTACATATAGACGGACATCAAGGAAATTAATTTCATCATAACTATACTCTATCGTAAATTGAATGCTACTGTCAAGGCTGTTAAGAATATTATGAAAGCAGTCTAAACTACCAAAGCTCCTATCCCAGCATATGAAACAATCATCAATGTATCTTATCCATCTTTTCTTAATATTTTCTACCGTCATGGCATCGTAAAAATCAAGTAACCGCTTATATAGTTTTTCTTCAAGATAACCCATAACAAGAATCGCATAAGATGGCGCAACTTTCGCACCCATCGCTGTGCCAGATATTTGTAGATATGTCTCATTTTCGAAAGTGAAATAATTATTTTGCAGAACAAGACTCAGTGAATCTAATACAAAATCTTTGTCAAATCTGCTAGGTAGCAAGTCTTCATGCTCTCGCAGCCAGTGCTTAATCGAATCCATTCCTAAAGATTGGGGGATATTTGTATATAATGAAACCACATCAAAAGAGACCAGGATAATATCATCTGTGTTCAAATCGAGATCAGAAATCCTTTCTAAAAAATGAAAAGTATCCCTACAATAACTACGAATCCTCGGAACTATAGGTTTCAGTATATCATCAACCAGAGAGCTAAGATGGCTAGTTGGAGAATTAACGCAAGAGATGATTGGTCTGAACTTAAGATTTAATGGGGGTTCTTTAGTCAAACACCCGTACTCGTCAGGTCTATCATGAGAAAAGTGATCACTATGTTTATGGATCTTAGGTAACCCATATAGATACGGCATGCGATAATCAAACTTCGTAAGATAATTTTCTTCGTTCTTAGTAATAGTGCACAAACCCTTGTATTGTTGAAGTAGGCGATTTATCTTATTTACAGTGGTGGTCATTGTGTATGAAGGGATTAATATATAAGTATTCTTATCTAGCAAATGTTCCTTTAGCATGCGTGATTTATAAAAGTTGTAATCCAAAATAATCAGGGAGCCACCTTTGTCGGATTTAGTAATAATGATAGATTCGTCATTTTTTAATTCTTTTAAACTATTTTTTTCAGCTCTGGATAAATTATGACGGGGTGTGATAGCACATGTTCTCATGTTTGACACCTTGTCATTGATAACATCAATCATTACATCTAAAGTGTTATTCAATCCTTTCGGTGGAGTAAATGTGGATGGGTTACGTTTCATATCAATAACAATATTCTGAGAATGCTCATGCTGGTTTTCTTTATAATAATCTTTCAATCGCAAGCTCCTACAGAACTCTGTAACCTCAGTTTGTAGCTGAGAAAGATTAGTATTTTGAAAGGGAGAAAACTTCCCACCTCTTGAAAGCAAGGATTTGCAAGTTTCATTCAGAACTTTAGATGATAAATTAATTGTAGGGATACAGTTCATCCTAAAAAAGGAACCGCAGCATCAATTACATGATTCTCATTATTCATTGACAAATCCGTATTATTTCTGTTGTTGTACCGGTATCTATTAAAGTTCTGAAATCTGCCCTGAAAAAATTGGTTATTTCTTGGTCTGAAATTATCCGGTCTACGATTGTAATTCAAATTAGTTCGGTTTCTATTATTACGCCAATGTAACTGATTATTACGGAATTGATTCCTATCAAACGTGTTATAATTCCTAGGTCTTACAAACTGAGAGTCTGTAGTATTTCTCTGCTGAAAAACCTTTTTCGTCTGACTATCAATAGCAATCAGATGCTTGTCCGATGAAAAAAACTCACTTTTTTCACTCCAAATAGCTCTACTACGTGTCTCTTCATTTTCAACAGCCTCCCTCCACTTCGAAGCTTGAAGCTCTACTATACCATCAGTGAAATTAAGTGCAAAATTCTGGTAGACTTCGGTATCAATTTGATTGATAAAATTTTCTTTAATATCTGCGGTCATGCGGAGCCTTTTAATTTCATGTTCAGTTTCTTTCAAACATAGCTCTTTTCGCAAGTTTGCCTCTATTTCGTTATGTTGCTGAATAGGATTCTTAAAAAATTTACGCGGAATTCGCGGGATTTGCTCATTGATCGCCTCTTCATATATGTTGGCCAGTGCATTGCTGCGAAACGCTTCATAATAACAGAATTTGCGTCTTTGTAATTGCTTTTTCCAATCCACGGAATCAATATTTACACTTCTAGCCACATCTTTACCTAAGTCTTTTACTTCCTCTGTGATATTGGTACGGAGAGATGATAAATGGACACAAATCTCGTTAACGACATCAGTCTTAAATGTTGTCAAAAGCAGGTTGCTGATATTATGTACCGCTGTTGTTAGTGAGTCCACTTTGTGTGTTAATGCTTCCATTTGTTCAGATAGCGATTGTATATCATCCCTCTTGACTTGCCCTCGAGTCGTCATTTTGATCGAAAATAGATTAAATAAATGACAAAATCAAAATGGCAACTAATAAGTAACCCAAAAAGCACTCAAGGAAAAAAGTCAAAGTACCAAAAACCAAAAATTCCCGACCGGTTTCGACCTGATCTACGCAGGCTAGTCATGGGAATGAAATAATTTATTCAAACTCAAATATACATAACAGGAAATAAAACATAGAAATTATTCTATATTTAACTGAGGCTTTAACAAAGAAATGAAATCTGCCTCCTTCTTTTCGCGTTCTATGCGGCTGGCGTTGGCATTAAAAAGATAGATGGGAGCCGCTTCAAACTTCGAAGTGAGATTCCTAGCACACCTAGCTATGTGTTTGCTCATATTTAGAATGGTATACTCTTCATGATCAATCTGCTGCCTATGGATAGTCAGACGATTACGAAAGATATCTCCCGTTTGACCCAAATAGAAATCTCCACAAGCATTGCACCGTATTACATAAATCACATTTCTTGATGTGCAAGTGAGATTTCTATTTATAGTAAAAAGCCGGGTTCTACCACCACTACTAACCTTAAACTTAATTGTTCTTCCCAAAATCAAAGTGGGACAGCATTTACACCTCGGTTCCCCGCATGGAGAAATACCTTCAATTGTCTTTCTATTATTGCTATTAAGGATTCTAAGCAGAGATGGTGGTTGTTTGTAAGACCTGAAAAAACGAATTTCCTGGAACGGATCAACTAAGCACAAACTTTGAGCAACAGGTTTTATCACCTCTGTATATACATTAGGGTTGTTGCGATTAAAAGTACAAATAAACGGCACAGCATTTTCAACTTCCTTCTTGTTGACCACTGTAGACCTACTCTCCTCAGAACTATTACGAGCCCTGGCGAACGAGTTATCGATTAAGCTTGGAGGATATTTCAATTTTAAGAGAATTGACTTTAATTGATTTAGTTGTAGCATCTTATTATCATCATTAGATACAATGCTATGAATCCGTTTAGCCAAACAATACGGTATGTTTTTCAAAATATGCCTAGGATGCCCTGAATCAAAAGGTACGTAGCTCTGACTATCAGTTATTTTTCTATGTATATCTGTTTCCAATGTATTAGAGTTCTTGTTTACATATAGACGGACATCAAGGAAATTAATTTCATCATAACTATACTCTATCGTAAATTGAATGCTACTGTCAAGGCTGTTAAGAATATTATGAAAGCAGTCTAAACTACCAAAGCTCCTATCCCAGCATATGAAACAATCATCAATGTATCTTATCCATCTTTTCTTAATATTTTCTACCGTCATGGCATCGTAAAAATCAAGTAACCGCTTATATAGTTTTTCTTCAAGATAACCCATAACAAGAATCGCATAAGATGGCGCAACTTTCGCACCCATCGCTGTGCCAGATATTTGTAGATATGTCTCATTTTCGAAAGTGAAATAATTATTTTGCAGAACAAGACTCAGTGAATCTAATACAAAATCTTTGTCAAATCTGCTAGGTAGCAAGTCTTCATGCTCTCGCAGCCAGTGCTTAATCGAATCCATTCCTAAAGATTGGGGGATATTTGTATATAATGAAACCACATCAAAAGAGACCAGGATAATATCATCTGTGTTCAAATCGAGATCAGAAATCCTTTCTAAAAAATGAAAAGTATCCCTACAATAACTACGAATCCTCGGAACTATAGGTTTCAGTATATCATCAACCAGAGAGCTAAGATGGCTAGTTGGAGAATTAACGCAAGAGATGATTGGTCTGAACTTAAGATTTAATGGGGGTTCTTTAGTCAAACACCCGTACTCGTCAGGTCTATCATGAGAAAAGTGATCACTATGTTTATGGATCTTAGGTAACCCATATAGATACGGCATGCGATAATCAAACTTCGTAAGATAATTTTCTTCGTTCTTAGTAATAGTGCACAAACCCTTGTATTGTTGAAGTAGGCGTTTTATCTTATTTACAGTGGTGGTCATTGTGTATGAAGGGATTAATATATAAGTATTCTTATCTAGCAAATGTTCCTTTAGCATGCGTGATTTATAAAAGTTGTAATCCAAAATAATCAGGGAGCCACCTTTGTCGGATTTAGTAATAATGATAGATTCGTCATTTTTTAATTCTTTTAAACTATTTTTTTCAGCTCTGGATAAATTATGACGGGGTGTGATAGCACATGTTCTCATGTTTGACACCTTGTCATTGATAACATCAATCATTACATCTAAAGTGTTATTCAATCCTTTCGGTGGAGTAAATGTGGATGGGTTACGTTTCATATCAATAACAATATTCTGAGAATGCTCATGCTGGTTTTCTTTATAATAATCTTTCAATCGCAAGCTCCTACAGAACTCTGTAACCTCAGTTTGTAGCTGAGAAAGATTAGTATTTTGAAAGGGAGAAAACTTCCCACCTCTTGAAAGCAAGGATTTGCAAGTTTCATTCAGAACTTTAGATGATAAATTAATTGTAGGGATACAGTTCATCCTAAAAAAGGAACCGCAGCATCAATTACATGATTCTCATTATTCATTGACAAATCCGTATTATTTCTGTTGTTGTACCGGTATCTATTAAAGTTCTGAAATCTGCCCTGAAAAAATTGGTTATTTCTTGGTCTGAAATTATCCGGTCTACGATTGTAATTCAAATTAGTTCGGTTTCTATTATTACGCAATGTAACTGATTATTACGGAATTGATTCCTATCAAACGTGTTATAATTCCTAGGTCTTACAAACTGAGAGTCTGTAGTATTTCTCTGCTGAAAAACCTTTTTCGTCTGACTATCAATAGCAATCAGATGCTTGTCCGATGAAAAAAACTCACTTTTTTCACTCCAAATAGCTCTACTACGTGTCTCTTCATTTTCAACAGCCTCCCTCCACTTCGAAGCTTGAAGCTCTACCATACCATCAGTGAAATTAAGTGCAAAATTCTGGTAGACTTCGGTATCAATTTGATTGATAAAATTTTCTTTAATATCTGCGGTCATGCGGAGCCTTTTAATTTCATGTTCAGTTTCTTTCAAACATAGCTCTTTTCGCAAGTTTGCCTCTATTTCGTTATGTTGCTGAATAGGATTCTTAAAAAATTTACGCGGAATTCGCGGGATTTGCTCATTGATCGCCTCTTCATATATGTTGGCCAGTGCATTGCTGCGAAACGCTTCATAATAACAGAATTTGCGTCTTTGTAATTGCTTTTTCCAATCCACGGAATCAATATTTACACTTCTAGCCACATCTTTACCTAAGTCTTTTACTTCCTCTGTGATATTGGTACGGAGAGATGATAAATGGACACAAATCTCGTTAACGACATCAGTCTTAAATGTTGTCAAAAGCAGGTTGCTGATATTATGTACCGCTGTTGTTAGTGAGTCCACTTTGTGTGTTAATGCTTCCATTTGTTCAGATAGCGATTGTATATCATCCCTCTTGACTTGCCCTCGAGTCGTCATTTTGATCGAAAATAGATTAAATAAATGACAAAATCAAAATGGCAACTAATAAGTAACCCAAAAAGCACTCAAGGAAAAAAGTCAAAGTACCAAAAACCAAAAATTCCCGACCGGTTTCGACCTGATCTACGCAGGTTAGTCATGGGAATGAAATAATTTATTCAAACTCAAATATACATAACAGGAAATAAAACATAGAAATTATTCTATATTTAACTGAGGCTTTAACAAAGAAATGAAATCTGCCTCCTTCTTTTCGCGTTCTATGCGGCTGGCGTTGGCATTAAAAAGATAGATGGGAGCCGCTTCAAACTTCGAAGTGAGATTCCTAGCACACCTAGCTATGTGTTTGCTCATATTTAGAATGGTATACTCTTCATGATCAATCTGCTGCCTATGGATAGTCAGACGATTACGAAAGATATCTCCCGTTTGACCCAAATGGAAATCTCCACAAGCATTGCACCGTATTACATAAATCACATTTCTTGATGTGCAAGTGAGATTTCTATTTATAGTAAAAAGCCGGGTTCTACCACCACTACTAACCTTAAACTTAATTGTTCTTCCCAAAATCAAAGTGGGACAGCATTTACACCTCGGTTCCCCGCATGGAGAAATACCTTCAATTGTCTTTCTATTATTGCTATTAAGGATTCTAAGCAGAGATGGTGGTTGTTTGTAAGACCTGAAAAAACGAATTTCCTGGAACGGATCAACTAAGCACAAACTTTGAGCAACAGGTTTTATCACCTCTGTATATACATTAGGGTTGTTGCGATTAAAAGTACAAATAAACGGCACAGCATTTTCAACTTCCTTCTTGTTGACCACTGTAGACCTACTCTCCTCAGAACTATTACGAGCCCTGGCGAACGAGTTATCGATTAAGCTTGGAGGATATTTCAATTTTAAGAGAATTGACTTTAATTGATTTAGTTGTAGCATCTTATTATCATCATTAGATACAATGCTATGAATCCGTTTAGCCAAACAATACGGTATGTTTTTCAAAATATGCCTAGGATGCCCTGAATCAAAAGGTACGTAGCTCTGACTATCAGTTATTTTTCTATGTATATCTGTTTCCAATGTATTAGAGTTCTTGTTTACATATAGACGGACATCAAGGAAATTAATTTCATCATAACTATACTCTATCGTAAATTGAATGCTACTGTCAAGGCTGTTAAGAATATTATGAAAGCAGTCTAAACTACCAAAGCTCCTATCCCAGCATATGAAACAATCATCAATGTATCTTATCCATCTTTTCTTAATATTTTCTACCGTCATGGCATCGTAAAAATCAAGTAACCGCTTATATAGTTTTTCTTCAAGATAACCCATAACAAGAATCGCATAAGATGGCGCAACTTTCGCACCCATCGCTGTGCCAGATATTTGTAGATATGTCTCATTTTCGAAAGTGAAATAATTATTTTGCAGAACAAGACTCAGTGAATCTAATACAAAATCTTTGTCAAATCTGCTAGGTAGCAAGTCTTCATGCTCTCGCAGCCAGTGCTTAATCGAATCCATTCCTAAAGATTGGGGGATATTTGTATATAATGAAACCACATCAAAAGAGACCAGGATAATATCATCTGTGTTCAAATCGAGATCAGAAATCCTTTCTAAAAATGAAAAGTATCCCTACAATAACTACGAATCCTCGGAACTATAGGTTTCAGTATATCATCAACCAGAGAGCTAAGATGGCTAGTTGGAGAATTAACGCAAGAGATGATTGGTCTGAACTTAAGATTTAATGGGGGTTCTTTAGTCAAACACCCGTACTCGTCAGGTCTATCATGAGAAAAGTGATTACTATGTTTATGGATCTTAGGTAACCCATATAGATACGGCATGCGATAATCAAACTTCGTAAGATAATTTTCTTCGTTCTTAGTAATAGTGCACAAACCCTTGTATTGTTGAAGTAGGCGTTTTATCTTATTTACAGTGGTGGTCATTGTGTATGAAGGGATTAATATATAAATATTCTTATCTAGCAAATGTTCCTTTAGCATGCGTGATTTATAAAAGTTGTAATCCAAAATAATCAGGGAGCCACCTTTGTCGGATTTAGTAATAATGATAGATTCGTCATTTTTTAATTCTTTTAAACTATTCTTTTCAGCTCTGGATAAATTATGACGGGGTGTGATAGCACATGTTCTCATGTTTGACACCTTGTCATTGATAACATCAATCATTACATCTGAAGTGTTATTCAATCCTTTCGGTGGAGTAAATGTGGATGGGTTACGTTTCATATCAATAACAATATTCTGAGAATGCTCATGCTGGTTTTCTTTATAATAATCTTTCAATCGCAAGCTCCTACAGAACTCTGTAACCTCAGTTTGTAGCTGAGAAAGATTAGTATTTTGAAAGGGAGAAAACTTCCCACCTCTTGAAAGCAAGGATTTGCAAGTTTCATTCAGAACTTTAGATGATAAATTAATTGTAGGGATACAGTTCATCCTAAAAAAGGAACCGCAGCATCAATTACATGATTCTCATTATTCATTGACAAATCCGTATTATTTCTGTTGTTGTACCGGTATCTATTAAAGTTCTGAAATCTGCCCTGAAAAAATTGGTTATTTCTTGGTCTGAAATTATCCGGTCTACGATTGTAATTCAAATTAGTTCGGTTTCTATTATTACGCCAATGTAACTGATTATTACGGAATTGATTCCTATCAAACGTGTTATAATTCCTAGGTCTTACAAACTGAGAGTCTGTAGTATTTCTCTGCTGAAAAACCTTTTTCGTCTGACTATCAATAGCAATCAGATGCTTGTCCGATGAAAAAAACTCACTTTTTTCACTCCAAATAGCTCTACTACGTGTCTCTTCATTTTCAACAGCCTCCCTCCACTTCGAAGCTTGAAGCTCTACCATACCATCAGTGAAATTAAGTGCAAAATTCTGGTAGACTTCGGTATCAATTTGATTGATAAAATTTTCTTTAATATCTGCGGTCATGCGGAGCCTTTTAATTTCATGTTCAGTTTCTTTCAAACATAGCTCTTTTCGCAAGTTTGCCTCTATTTCGTTATGTTGCTGAATAGGATTCTTAAAAAATTTACGCGGAATTCGCGGGATTTGCTCATTGATCGCCTCTTCATATATGTTGGCCAGTGCATTGCTGCGAAACGCTTCATAATAACAGAATTTGCGTCTTTGTAATTGCTTTTTCCAATCCACGGAATCAATATTTACACTTCTAGCCACATCTTTACCTAAGTCTTTTACTTCCTCTGTGATATTGGTACGGAGAGATGATAAATGGACACAAATCTCGTTAACGACATCAGTCTTAAATGTTGTCAAAAGCAGGTTGCTGATATTATGTACCGCTGTTGTTAGTGAGTCCACTTTGTGTGTTAATGCTTCCATTTGTTCAGATAGCGATTGTATATCATCCCTCTTGACTTGCCCTCGAGTCGTCATTTTGATCGAAAATAGATTAAATAAATGACAAAATCAAAATGGCAACTAATAAGTAACCCAAAAAGCACTCAAGGAAGAAAGTCAAAGTACCAAAAACCAAAAATTCCCGACCGGTTTCGACCTGATCTACGCAGGTTAGTCATGGGAATGAAATAATTTATTCAAACTCAAATATACATAACAGGAAATAAAACATAGAAATTATTCTATATTTAACTGAGGCTTTAACAAAGAAATGAAATCTGCCTCCTTCTTTTCGCGTTCTATGCGGCTGGCGTTGGCATTAAAAAGATAGATGGGAGCCGCTTCAAACTTCGAAGTGAGATTCCTAGCACACCTAGCTATGTGTTTGCTCATATTTAGAATGGTATACTCTTCATGATCAATCTGCTGCCTATGGATAGTCAGACGATTACGAAAGATATCTCCCGTTTGACCCAAATGGAAATCTCCACAAGCATTGCACCGTATTACATAAATCACATTTCTTGATGTGCAAGTGAGATTTCTATTTATAGTAAAAAGCCGGGTTCTACCACCACTACTAACCTTAAACTTAATTGTTCTTCCCAAAATCAAAGTGGGACAGCATTTACACCTCGGTTCCCCGCATGGAGAAATACCTTCAATTGTCTTTCTATTATTGCTATTAAGGATTCTAAGCAGAGATGGTGGTTGTTTGTAAGACCTGAAAAAACGAATTTCCTGGAACGGATCAACTAAGCACAAACTTTGAGCAACAGGTTTTATCACCTCTGTATATACATTAGGGTTGTTGCGATTAAAAGTACAAATAAACGGCACAGCATTTTCAACTTCCTTCTTGTTGACCACTGTAGACCTACTCTCCTCAGAACTATTACGAGCCCTGGCGAACGAGTTATCGATTAAGCTTGGAGGATATTTCAATTTTAAGAGAATTGACTTTAATTGATTTAGTTGTAGCATCTTATTATCATCATTAGATACAATGCTATGAATCCGTTTAGCCAAACAATACGGTATGTTTTTCAAAATATGCCTAGGATGCCCTGAATCAAAAGGTACGTAGCTCTGACTATCAGTTATTTTTCTATGTATATCTGTTTCCAATGTATTAGAGTTCTTGTTTACATATAGACGGACATCAAGGAAATTAATTTCATCATAACTATACTCTATCGTAAATTGAATGCTACTGTCAAGGCTGTTAAGAATATTATGAAAGCAGTCTAAACTACCAAAGCTCCTATCCCAGCATATGAAACAATCATCAATGTATCTTATCCATCTTTTCTTAATATTTTCTACCGTCATGGCATCGTAAAAATCAAGTAACCGCTTATATAGTTTTTCTTCAAGATAACCCATAACAAGAATCGCATAAGATGGCGCAACTTTCGCACCCATCGCTGTGCCAGATATTTGTAGATATGTCTCATTTTCGAAAGTGAAATAATTATTTTGCAGAACAAGACTCAGTGAATCTAATACAAAATCTTTGTCAAATCTGCTAGGTAGCAAGTCTTTCATGCTCTCGCAGCCAGTGCTTAATCGAATCCATTCCTAAAGATTGGGGGATATTTGTATATAATGAAACCACATCAAAAGAGACCAGGATAATATCATCTGTGTTCAAATCGAGATCAGAAATCCTTTCTAAAAAATGAAAAGTATCCCTACAATAACTACGAATCCTCGGAACTATAGGTTTCAGTATATCATCAACCAGAGAGCTAAGATGGCTAGTTGGAGAATTAACGCAAGAGATGATTGGTCTGAACTTAAGATTTAATGGGGGTTCTTTAGTCAAACACCCGTACTCGTCAGGTCTATCATGAGAAAAGTGATTACTATGTTTATGGATCTTAGGTAACCCATATAGATACGGCATGCGATAATCAAACTTCGTAAGATAATTTTCTTCGTTCTTAGTAATAGTGCACAAACCCTTGTATTGTTGAAGTAGGCGTTTTATCTTATTTACAGTGGTGGTCATTGTGTATGAAGGGATTAATATATAAATATTCTTATCTAGCAAATGTTCCTTTAGCATGCGTGATTTATAAAAGTTGTAATCCAAAATAATCAGGGAGCCACCTTTGTCGGATTTAGTAATAATGATAGATTCGTCATTTTTTAATTCTTTTAAACTATTCTTTTCAGCTCTGGATAAATTATGACGGGGTGTGATAGCACATGTTCTCATGTTTGACACCTTGTCATTGATAACATCAATCATTACATCTGAAGTGTTATTCAATCCTTTCGGTGGAGTAAATGTGGATGGGTTACGTTTCATATCAATAACAATATTCTGAGAATGCTCATGCTGGTTTTCTTTATAATAATCTTTCAATCGCAAGCTCCTACAGAACTCTGTAACCTCAGTTTGTAGCTGAGAAAGATTAGTATTTTGAAAGGGAGAAAACTTCCCACCTCTTGAAAGCAAGGATTTGCAAGTTTCATTCAGAACTTTAGATGATAAATTAATTGTAGGGATACAGTTCATCCTAAAAAAGGAACCGCAGCATCAATTACATGATTCTCATTATTCATTGACAAATCCGTATTATTTCTGTTGTTGTACCGGTATCTATTAAAGTTCTGAAATCTGCCCTGAAAAAATTGGTTATTTCTTGGTCTGAAATTATCCGGTCTACGATTGTAATTCAAATTAGTTCGGTTTCTATTATTACGCCAATGTAACTGATTATTACGGAATTGATTCCTATCAAACGTGTTATAATTCCTAGGTCTTACAAACTGAGAGTCTGTAGTATTTCTCTGCTGAAAAACCTTTTTCGTCTGACTATCAATAGCAATCAGATGCTTGTCCGATGAAAAAAACTCACTTTTTTCACTCCAAATAGCTCTACTACGTGTCTCTTCATTTTCAACAGCCTCCCTCCACTTCGAAGCTTGAAGCTCTACCATACCATCAGTGAAATTAAGTGCAAAATTCTGGTAGACTTCGGTATCAATTTGATTGATAAAATTTTCTTTAATATCTGCGGTCATGCGGAGCCTTTTAATTTCATGTTCAGTTTCTTTCAAACATAGCTCTTTTCGCAAGTTTGCCTCTATTTCGTTATGTTGCTGAATAGGATTCTTAAAAAATTTACGCGGAATTCGCGGGATTTGCTCATTGATCGCCTCTTCATATATGTTGGCCAGTGCATTGCTGCGAAACGCTTCATAATAACAGAATTTGCGTCTTTGTAATTGCTTTTTCCAATCCACGGAATCAATATTTACACTTCTAGCCACATCTTTACCTAAGTCTTTTACTTCTTCTGTGATATTGGTACGGAGAGATGATAAATGGACACAAATCTCGTTAACGACATCAGTCTTAAATGTTGTCAAAAGCAGGTTGCTGATATTATGTACCGCTGTTGTTAGTGAGTCCACTTTGTGTGTTAATGCTTCCATTTGTTCAGATAGCGATTGTATATCATCCCTCTTGACTTGCCCTCGAGTCGTCATTTTGATCGAAAATAGATTAAATAAATGACAAAATCAAAATGGCAACTAATAAGTAACCCAAAAAGCACTCAAGGAAAAAAGTCAAAGTACCAAAAACCAAAAATTCCCGACCGGTTTCGACCTGATCTACGCAGGCTAGTCATGGGAATGAAATAATTTATTCAAACTCAAATATACATAACAGGAAATAAAACATAGAAATTATTCTATATTTAACTGAGGCTTTAACAAAGAAATGAAATCTGCCTCCTTCTTTTCGCGTTCTATGCGGCTGGCGTTGGCATTAAAAAGATAGATGGGAGCCGCTTCAAACTTCGAAGTGAGATTCCTAGCACACCTAGCTATGTGTTTGCTCATATTTAGAATGGTATACTCTTCATGATCAATCTGCTGCCTATGGATAGTCAGACGATTACGAAAGATATCTCCCGTTTGACCCAAATAGAAATCTCCACAAGCATTGCACCGTATTACATAAATCACATTTCTTGATGTGCAAGTGAGATTTCTATTTATAGTAAAAAGCCGGGTTCTACCACCACTACTAACCTTAAACTTAATTGTTCTTCCCAAAATCAAAGTGGGACAGCATTTACACCTCGGTTCCCCGCATGGAGAAATACCTTCAATTGTCTTTCTATTATTGCTATTAAGGATTCTAAGCAGAGATGGTGGTTGTTTGTAAGACCTGAAAAAACGAATTTCCTGGAACGGATCAACTAAGCACAAACTTTGAGCAACAGGTTTTATCACCTCTGCATATACATTAGGGTTGTTGCGATTAAAAGTACAAATAAACGGCACAGCATTTTCAACTTCCTTCTTGTTGACCACTGTAGACCTACTCTCCTCAGAACTATTACGAGCCCTGGCGAACGAGTTATCGATTAAGCTTGGAGGATATTTCAATTTTAAGAGAATTGACTTTAATTGATTTAGTTGTAGCATCTTATTATCATCATTAGATACAATGCTATGAATCCGTTTAGCCAAAACAATACGGTATGTTTTTCAAAATATGCCTAGGATGCCCTGAATCAAAAGGTACGTAGCTCTGACTATCAGTTATTTTTCTATGTATATCTGTTTCCAATGTATTATAGTTCTTGTTTACATATAGACGGACATCAAGGAAATTAATTTCATCATAACTATACTCTATCGTAAATTGAATGCTACTGTCAAGGCTGTTAAGAATATTATGAAAGCAGTCTAAACTACCAAAGCTCCTATCCCAGCATATGAAACAATCATCAATGTATCTTATCCATCTTTTCTTAATATTTTCTACCGTCATGGCATCGTAAAAATCAAGTAACCGCTTATATAGTTTTTCTTCAAGATAACCCATAACAAGAATCGCATAAGATGGCGCAACTTTCGCACCCATCGCTGTGCCAGATATTTGTAGATATGTCTCATTTTCGAAAGTGGAGGGAGGCTGTTGAAAATGAAGAGACACGTAGTAGAGCTATTTGGAGTGAAAAAAGTGAGTTTTTTTCATCGGACAAGCATCTGATTGCTATTGATAGTCAGACGAAAAAGGTTTTTCAGCAGAGCACTGTAAACTGTCACCTCCTAAAATCAAAGAAATCTGCATCCTAAAGCGCGACACACTAGAATTTTAGGAGGTTGCGTGAAATAGAATGCTGACATACTAAAGAGAACAATAACACTAGTGCGCTAGCCTCCTAAAACGCTTTGCTTTAGGATTTGTTTATTAGTTACGAATAGTGTCTCGCTTCAGTGTGTGATTTAGGAGGTGCTGGTTTAGAGTGATACAGACTCTCAGTTTGTAAGACCTAGGAATTATAACGCGTTTGATAGGAATCAATTCCGTAATAATCAGTTACATTGGCGTAATAATAGAAACCGAACTAATTTGAATTACAATCGTAGACCGGATAATTTCAGACCAAGAAATAACCAATTTTTTCAGGGCAGATTTCAGAACTTTAATAGATACCGGTACAACAACAGAAATAATACGGATTTGTCAATGAATAATGAGAATCATGTAATTGATGCTGCGGTTCCTTTTTTAGGATGAACTGTATCCCTACAATTAATTTATCATCTAAAGTTCTGAATGAAACTTGCAAATCCTTGCTTTCAAGAGGTGGGAAGTTTTCTCCCTTTCAAAATACTAATCTTTCTCAGCTACAAACTGAGGTTACAGAGTTCTGTAGGAGCTTGCGATTGAAAGATTATTATAAAGAAAACCAGCATGAGCATTCTCAGAATATTGTTATTGATATGAAACGTAACCCATCCACATTTACTCCACCGAAAGGATTGAATAACACTTTAGATTTAATGATTGATGTTATCAATGACAAGGTGTCAAACATGAGAACATGTGCTATCACACCCCGTCATAATTTATCCAGAGCTGAAAAGAATAGTTTAAAAGAATTAAAAAATGACGAATCTATCATTATTACTAAATCCGACAAAGGTGGCTCCCTGATTATTTTGGATTACAACTTTTATAAATCACGCATGCTAAAGGAACATTTGCTAGATAAGAATACTTATATATTAATCCCTTCATACACAATGACCACCACTGTAAATAAGATAAAACGCCTACTTCAACAATACAAGGGTTTGTGCACTATTACTAAGAACGAAGAAAATTATCTTACGAAGTTTGATTATCGCATGCCGTATCTATATGGGTTACCTAAGATCCATAAACATAGTGATCACTTTTCTCATGATAGACCTGACGAGTACGGGTGTTTGACTAAAGAACCCCCATTAAATCTTAAGTTCAGACCAATCATCTCTTGCGTTAATTCTCCAACTAGCCATCTTAGCTCTCTGGTTGATGATATACTGAAACCTATAGTTCCGAGGATTCGTAGTTATTGTAGGGATACTTTTCATTTTTTAGAAAGGATTTCTGATCTCGATTTGAACACAGATGATATTATCCTGGTCTCTTTTGATGTGGTTTCATTATATACAAATATCCCCCAATCTTTAGGAATGGATTCGATTAAGCACTGACTGCGAGAGCATGAAGACTTGCTACCTAGCAGATTTGACAAAGATTTTGTATTAGATTCACTGAGTCTTGTTCTGCAAAATAATTATTTCACTTTCGAAAATGAGACATATCTACAAATATCTGGCACAGCGATGGGTGCGAAAGTTGCGCCATCTTATGCGATTCTTGTTATGGGTTATCTTGAAGAAAAACTATATAAGCGGTTACTTGATTTTTACGATGCCATGACGGTAGAAAATATTAAGAAAAGATGGATAAGATACATTGATGATTGTTTCATATGCTGGGATAGGAGCTTTGGTAGTTTAGACTGCTTTCATAATATTCTTAACAGCCTTGACAGTAGCATTCAATTTACGATAGAGTATAGTTATGATGAAATTAATTTCCTTGATGTCCGTCTATATGTAAACAAGAACTCTAATACATTGGAAACAGATATACATAGAAAAATAACTGATAGTCAGAGCTACGTACCTTTTGATTCAGGGCATCCTAGGCATATTTTGAAAAACATACCGTATTGTTTGGCTAAACGTATTCATCGCATTGTATCTAATGATGATAATAAGATGCTACAACTAAATCAATTAAAGTCAATTCTCTTAAAATTGAAATATCCTCCAAGCTTAATCGATAACTCGTTCGCCAGGGCTCGTAATAGTTCTGAGGAGAGTAGGTCTACAGTGGTCAACAAGAAGGAAGTTGAAAATGCTGTGCCGTTTATTTGTACTTTTAATCGCAACAACCCTAATGTATATACAGAGGTGATAAAACCTGTTGCTCAAAGTTTGTGCTTAGTTGATCCGTTCCAGGAAATTCGTTTTTTCAGGTCTTACAAACAACCACCATCTCTGCTTAGAATCCTTAATAGCAATAATAGAAAGACAATTGAAGGTATTTCTCCATGCGGGGAACGAGGTGTAAATGCTGTCCCACTTTGATTCTGGGAAGAACAATTAAGTTTAAGGTTAGTAGTGGTGGTAGAACCCGGCTTTTTACTATAAATAGAAATCTCACTTGCACATCAAGAAATGTGATTTATGTAATACGGTGCAATGCTTGTGGAGATTTCTATTTGGGTCAAACGGGAGATATCTTTCGTAATCGTCTGACTATCCATAGGCAGCAGATTGATCATGAAGAGTATACCATTCTAAATATGAGCAAACACATAGCTAGGTGTGCTAGGAATCTCACTTTCGAAGTTTGAAGCGGCTCCCATCTATCTTTTTAATGCCAACGCCAGCCGCATAGAACGCGAAAAGAAGGAGGCAGATTTCATTTCTTTGTTAAAGCCTCAGTTAAATATAGAATAATTTCTATGTTTTATTTCCTGTTATGTATATTTGAGTTTGAATAAATTATTTCATTCCCATGACTAGCCTGCGTAGATCAGGTCGAAAACGGTCGGGAATTTTTGGTTTTTGGTACTTTGACTTTTTTCCTTGAGTGCTTTTTGGGTTACTTATTAGTTGCCATTTTGATTTTGTCATTTATTTAATCTATTTTCGATCAAAATGACGACTCGAGGGCAAGTCAAGAGGGATGATATACAATCGCTATCTGAAACAAATGGAAGCATTAACACACAAAGTGGACTCACTAACAACAGCGGTACATAATATCAGCAACCTGCTTTTGACAACATTTAAGACTGATGTCGTTAACGAGATTTGTGTCCATTTATCATCTCTCCGTACCAATATCACAGAGGAAGTAAAAGACTTAGGTAAAGATGTGGCTAGAAGTGTAAATATTGATTCCGTGGATGGAAAAAGCAATTACAAAGACGCAAATTCTGTTATTATGAAGCGTTTCGCAGCAATGCACTGGCCAACATATATGAAGAGGCGATCAATGAGAAATCCCGCGAATTCCGCGTAAATTTTTTAGGAATCCTATTCAGCAACATAACGAAATAGAGGCAAACTTGCGAAAAGAGCTATGTTTGAAAGAAACTGAACATGAATTAAAAGGCTCCGCATGACCGCAGATATTAAAGAAAATTTTATCAATCAAATTGATACGAAGTCTACCAGAATTTTGCACTTAATTTCACTGATGGTATGGTAGAGCTTCAAGCTTCGAAGTGGAGGGAGGCTGTTGAAAATGAAGAGACACGTAGTAGAGCTATTTGGAGTGAAAAAAGTGGTTTTTTTCATCGGACAAGCATCTGATTGCTATTGATAGTCAGACGAAAAAGGTTTTTCAGCAGAGAAATACTACAGACTCTCAGTTTGTAAGACCTAGGAATTATAACACGTTTGATAGGATTCAATTCCGTAATAATCAGTTACATTGGCCGTAATATAGAAACCGAACTAATTTGAATTACAATCGTAGACCGGATAATTTCAGACCAAGAAATAACCAATTTTTTCAGGGCAGATTTCAGAACTTTAATAGATACCGGTACAACAACAGAAATAATACGGATTTGTCAATGAATAATGAGAATCATGTAATTGATGCTGCGGTTCCTTTTTTAGGATGAACTGTATCCCTACAATTAATTTATCATCTAAAGTTCTGAATGAAACTTGCAAATCCTTGCTTTCAAGAGGTGGGAAGTTTTCTCCCTTTCAAAATACTAATCTTTCTCAGCTACAAACTGAGGTTACAGAGTTCTGTAGGAGCTTGCGATTGAAAGATTATTATAAAGAAAACCAGCATGAGCATTCTCAGAATATTGTTATTGATATGAAACGTAACCATCCACATTTACTCCACCGAAAGGATTGAATAACACTTTAGATGTAATGATTGATGTTATCAATGACAAGGTGTCAAACATGAGAACATGTGCTATTCACACCCAGTCATAATTTATCCAGAGCTGAAAAAAAATAGTTTAAAAGAATTAAAAAATGACGAATCTATCATTATTACTAAATCCGACAAAGGTGGCTCCCTGATTATTTTGGATTACAACTTTTATAAATCACGCATGCTAAAGGAACATTTGCTAGATAAGAATACTTATATATTAATCCCTTCATACACAATGACCACCACTGTAAATAAGATAAAACGCCTACTTCAACAATACAAGGGTTTGTGCACTATTACTAAGAACGAAGAAAATTATCTTACGAAGTTTGATTATCGCATGCCGTATCTATATGGGTTACCTAAGATCCATAAACATAGTGATCACTTTTCTCATGATAGACCTGACGAGTACGGGTGTTTGACTAAAGAACCCCCATTAAATCTTAAGTTCAGACCAATCATCTCTTGCGTTAATTCTCCAACTAGCCATCTTAGCTCTCTGGTTGATGATATACTGAAACCTATAGTTCCGAGGATTCGTAGTTATTGTAGGGATACTTTTCATTTTTTAGAAAGGATTTCTGATCTCGATTTGAACACAGATTGATATTATCCTGGTCTCTTTTGATGTGGTTTCATTATATACAAATATCCCCCAATCTTTAGGAATGGATTCGATTAAGCACTGGCTGCGAGAGCATGAAGACTTGCTACCTAGCAGATTTGACAAAGATTTTGTATTAGATTCACTGAGTCTTGTTCTGCAAAATAATTATTTTCACTTTCGAAAATGAGACATATCTACAAATATCTGGCACAGCGATGGGTGCGAAAGTTGCGCCATCTTATGCGATTCTTGTTATGGGTTATCTTGAAGAAAAAACTATATAAGCGGTTACTTGATTTTTACGATGCCATGACGGTAGAAAATATTAAGAAAAGATGGATAAGATACATTGATGATTGTTTCATATGCTGGGATAGGAGCTTTGGTAGTTTAGACTGCTTTCATAATATTCTTAACAGCCTTGACAGTAGCATTCAATTTACGATAGAGTATAGTTATGATGAAATTAATTTCCTTGATGTCCGTCTATATGTAAACAAGAATCTTAATACATTGGAAACAGATATACATAGAAAAATAACTGATAGTCAGAGCTACGTACCTTTTGATTCAGGGCATCCTAGGCATATTTTGAAAAACATACCGTATTGTTTGGCTAAACGGATTCATAGCATTGTATCTAATGATGATAATAAGATGCTACAACTAAATCAATTAAAGTCAATTCTCTTAAAATTGAAATATCTCCAAGCTTAATCGATAACTCGTTCGCCAGGGTCGTAATAGTTCTGAGGAGAGTAGGTCTACAGTGTCAACAAGAAGGAAGTTGAAAATGCTGTGCCGTTTATTTGTACTTTTAATCGCAACAACCCTAATGTATATACAAGGTGAATAAAACTTGTTGCTCAAAGTTTGTGCTTAGTTGATCGTTCCAGGAAATTCGTTTTTTCAGGTCTTACAAACAACCACATCTCTGCTTAGAATCCTTAATAGCAATAATAGAAAGACAATTGAAGGTATTTCTCCATGCGGGGAACCGAGGTGTAAATGCTGTCCCACTTTGATTTTGGGAAGAACAATTAAGTTTAAGGTTAGTAGTGGTGGTAGAACCCGGCTTTTTACTATAAATAGAAATCTCACTTGCACATCAAGAAATTGTGATTTATGTAATACGGTGCAATGCTTGTGGAGATTTCTATTTGGGTCAAACGGAGATATCTTTCGTAATCGTCTGACTATCCATAGGCAGCAGATTGATCATGAAGAGTATACCATTCTAAATATGAGCAAACACATAGCTAGGTGTGCTAGGAATCTCACTTCGAAGTTTTGAAGCGGCTCCCATCTATCTTTTTAATGCCAACGCCAGCCGCATAGAACGCGAAAAAGAAGGAGGCAGATTTCATTTCTTTGTTAAAGCCTCAGTTAAATATAGAATAATTTCTATGTTTTATTTCCTGTTATGTATATTTGAGTTTGAATATCAATTATTTCATTCCCATGGACTAGCCTGTCGTAGTAGAATCAGGTCGAAACCGGTCGGGAATTTTTGGTTTTTGGTACTTTGACTTTTGTTCCTTGAGTGCTTTTTGGATTACT